>JBAKBP010031791.1:0-24001 GCA_037953745.1 Lithodes maja
GTATGGTACAGACACAAAACGGGATTTAGAGCCCATCAAACTAGGCTAGCTAAGACATGAGATGTAGACACACAACAGGGCTTAAATCTCCCTAAAATCTAGGGTAGCTAAGATTGACTTGACCAAAATAATATTTTCTCGAAAAATATTTTCTGAGATTGTACACTAAAGTGAACTGGTCTTGTATGGTAGAGACACAAAACGGGATTTAGAGCCCCTAAAACTAGGCTAGCTAAGACATGAGATATAGGCACACAACGGGGCTTAAATCTCCCTAAAAAATAGGCTAGCTAAGATTGACGTGACCAAAATAATATTTTCTCGAAAAATATTTTCTGAGATTGAACACTAAAGTGAAGTGGTCTTGTATGGTAGAGACACAAAACGGGATTTAGAGCCCCTAAAACTAGGCTAGCTAAGACATGAGATGTAGACACACAACGGGGCTTAAATCTCCCTAAAACTAGGCTAGCTAAGATTGACTTGACCAAAATAATATTTTCTCGAAAAATATTTTCTGAGATTGTACACGAAAGTGAACTGGTCTTGTATGGTAGAGACACAACACGGGATTTAGAGCCCCTAAAACTAGGCTAGCTAAGACATGAGATGTAGACACACAACGGGGCTTAAATCTCCCTAAAATCTAGGCTAGCTAAGATTGACTTGACCAAAATAATATTTTCTCGAAAAATATTTTCTGAGTTTGTACACTAAAGTGAACTGGTTTTGTATGGTAGAGTCACAAAACGGGATTTAGAGAACCTACAACTAGGCTAGCTAAGACATGAGATGTAGACACACAACGGGGCTTAAATCTCCCTAAAAACTAGGCTACCTAAGATTGACTTAACCAAAATTATATTTTCTCGAAAAATATTTTCTGAGATTGTACACTATAGTGAACTGGTCTTGTATGGTAGAGACACAACACGGGATTTAGAGCCCCTAAAACTAGGCTAGCTAAGACATGAGATGTAGACGCACAACGGGGCTTAAATCTCCCTAAAATTTAGGCTAGCTAAGATTGACTTGACCAAAATTATATTTTCTCTATTTTCTCGAAAAATATTTTCTGAGATTGTACACTAAAGTGAACTGGTCTTGTATGGTAGAGACACAAAACGGGATTTAGAGCCCCTAAAACTAGGCTAGCTAAGACATGAGATGTAGACACACAACGGGGCTTAAATCTCCCTAAAAACTAGGCTAGCTAAGATTGACTTGACCAAAATAATATTTTCTCGAAAAATATTTTCTGAGTTTGTACACTAAAGTGAACTGGTTTTGTATGGTAGAGTCACAAAACGGGATTTAGAGCCCCTACAACTAGGCTAGCTAAGACATGAGATGTAGACACACAACGGGGCTTAAATCTCCCTAAAAACTAGGCTACCTAAGATTGACTTAACCAAAATTATATTTTCTCGAAAAATATTTTCTGGGATTGTACACTATAGTGAACTGGTCTTGTATGGTAGAGACACAACACGGGATTTAGAGCCCCTAAAACTAGGCTAGCTAAGACATGAGATGTAGACGCACAACGGGGCTTAAATCTCCCTAAAATTTAGGCTAGCTAAGATTGACTTGACCAAAATTATATTTTCTCTATTTTCTCGAAAAATATTTTCTGAGATTGTACACTAAAGTGAACTGGTCTTGTATGGTAGAGACACAAAACGGGATTTAGAGCCCCTAAAACTAGGCTAGCTAAGACATGAGATGTAGACACACAACAGGGCTTAAATCTCCCTAAAAACTAGGCTAGCTAAGATTGACTTGACCAAAATAATATTTTATCGAAAAATATTTTCTGAGATTGTACACTAAAGTTAACTGGTTTTGTATGGTAGAGACTCAAAACGGGATTTAGAGCCCCTAAAACTAGGCTAGCTAAGACATGAGATGTAGACACACAACAGGGCTTAAATCTCCCTAAAAACTAGGGTAGCTAAGATTGACTTGACCAAAATAATATTTTCTCGAAAAATATTTTCTGAGATTGTACACTAAAGTGAACTGGTCTTGTATGGTAGAGACACAAAACGGGATTTAGAGCCCCTAAAACTAGGCTAGCTAAGACATGAGATGTAGACACACAACGGGGCTTAAATCTCCCTAAAAACTAGGCTAGCTAAGATTGACTTGACCAAAATAATATTTTCTCGAAAAATATTTTCTGAGATTGTACACTAAAGTGAACTGGTCTTGTATGGTAGAGACACAACACAGGATTTAGAGCCCCTAAAACTAGGCTAGCTAAGACATGAGATGTAGACACACAACGGGGCTTAAATCTCCCTAAAAACTAGGCTACTTAAGATTGAGTTAACCAAAATAATATTTTCTCGAAAAATATTTTCTGAGATTGTACACTATAGTGAACTGGTCTTGTATGGTAGAGACACAACACGGGATTTAGAGCCCCTAAAACTAGGCTAGCTAAGACATGAGATGTAGACGCACAACGGGGCTTAAATCTCCATCAAATTTAGGCTAGCTAAGATTGACTTGACCAAAATAATATTTTCTCTATTTTCTCGAAAAATATTTTCTGAGATTGTACACTAAAGTGAACTGGTCTTGTATGGTAGAGACACAAAACGGGATTTAGAGCCCCTAAAACCAGGCTAGCTAAGACATGAGATGTAGACACACAACGGGGCTTAAATTTCCCTAAAAACTAGGCTAGCTAAGATTGACTTGACCAAAATAATATTTTCTCGAAAAATATTTTCTGAGATTGTACACTAAAGTGAACTGGTCTTGTATGGTAGAGACACAAAACGGGATTTAGAGCCCATAAAACTAGGCTAGCTAAGACATGAGATGTAGACACACAACGGGGCTTAAATCTCCCTAAAAACTAGGCTAGCTAAGATTGACTTGACCAAAATAATATTTTCTCGAAAAATATTTTCTGAGATTGTACACTAAAGTGAACTGGTCTTGTATGGTAGAGACACAACACAGGATTTAGAGCCCCTAAAACTAGGCTAGCTAAGACATGAGATGTAGACACACAACGGGGCTTAAATCTCCCTAAAAACTAGGCTACTTAAGATTGACTTAACCAAAATAATATTTTCTCGAAAAATATTTTCTGAGATTGTACACTATAGTGAACTGGTCTTGTATGGTAGAGACACAACACGGGATTTAGAGCCCCTAAAATTAGGCTAGCTAAGACAAGAGATGTAGACGCACAACGGGGCTTAAATCTCCCTAAAATTTAGGCTAGCTAAGATTGACTTGACCAAAATAATATTTTCTCTATTTTCTCAAAAAATATTTTCTGAGATTGTACACTAAAGTGAACTGGTCTTGTATGGTAGAGACACAAAACGGGATTTAGAGCCCCTAAAACTAGGCTAGCTAAGACATGAGATGTAGATACACAACGGGGCTTAAATCTCCCTAAAAACTAGGCTAGCTAAGATTGACTTGACCAAAATAATATTTTCTCGAAAAATATTTTCTGAGATTGTACACTAAAGTGAACTGGTCTTGTATGGTAGAGACACAACACGGGATTTAGAGCCCCTAAAACTAGGCTAGCTAAGACATGAGATGTAGACACACAACGGGGCTTAAATCTCCCTAAAAACTAGGCTACTTAAGATTGAGTTAACCAAAATAATATTTTCTCGAAAAATATTTTCTGAGATTGTACACTATAGTGAACTGGTCTTGTATGGTAGAGACACAACACGGGATTTAGAGCCCCTAAAACTAGGCTAGCTAAGACATGAGATGTAGACGCACAACGGGGCTTAAATCTCCATAAAATTTAGGCTAGCTAAGATTGACTTGACCAAAATAATATTTTCTCTATTTTCTCGAAAAATATTTTCTGAGATTGTACACTAAAGTGAACTGGTCTTGTATGGTAGAGACACAAAACGGGATTTAGAGCCCCTAAAACCAGGCTAGCTAAGACATGAGATGTAGACACACAACGGGGCTTAAATTTCCCTAAAAACTAGGCTAGCTAAGATTGACTTGACCAAAATAATATTTTCTCGAAAAATATTTTCTGAGATTGTACACTAAAGTGAACTGGTCTTGTATGGTAGAGACACAAAACGGGATTTAGAGCCCATAAAACTAGGCTAGCTAAGACATGAGATGTAGACACACAACGGGGCTTAAATCTCCCTAAAAACTAGGCTAGCTAAGATTGACTTGACCAAAATAATATTTTCTCGAAAAATATTTTCTGAGATTGTACACTAAAGTGAACTGGTCTTGTATGGTAGAGACACAACACAGGATTTAGAGCCCCTAAAACTAGGCTAGCTAAGACATGAGATGTAGACACACAACGGGGCTTAAATCTCCCTAAAAACTAGGCTACTTAAGATTGACTTAACCAAAATAATATTTTCTCGAAAAATATTTTCTGAGATTGTACACTATAGTGAACTGGTCTTGTATGGTAGAGACACAACACGGGATTTAGAGCCCCTAAAATTAGGCTAGCTAAGACAAGAGATGTAGACGCACAACGGGGCTTAAATCTCCCTAAAATTTAGGCTAGCTAAGATTGACTTGACCAAAATAATATTTTCTCTATTTTCTCAAAAAATATTTTCTGAGATTGTACACTAAAGTGAACTGGTCTTGTATGGTAGAGACACAAAACGGAATTTAGAGCCCCTAAAACTAGGCTAGCTAAGACATGAGATGTAGACACACAACAGGGCTTAAATCTCCCTAAAAACTAGGCTAGCTAAGATTGACTTGACCAAAATAATATTTTCTCGAAAAATATTTTCTGAGATTGTACACTAAAGTTAACTGGTCTTGTATGGTAGAGACACAAAACGGGATTTAGAGCCCATAAAACTAGGCTAACTAAGACATGAGATGTAGACACACAACAGGGCTTAAATCTCCCTAAAAACTAGGGTAGCTAAGATTGACTTGACCAAAATAATATTTTCTCGAAAAATATTTTCTGAGATTGTACACTAAAGTGAACTGGTCTTGTATGGTAGAGACACAAAACGGGATTTAGAGCCCCTAAAACTAGGCTAGCTAAGACATGAGATGTAGACGCACAACGGGGCTTAAATCTCCATAAAATTTAGGCTAGCTAAGATTGACTTGACCAAAATAATATTTTCTCTATTTTCTCGAAAAATATTTTCTGAGATTGTACACTAAAGTGAACTGGTCTTGTATGGTAGAGACACAAAACGGGATTTAGAGCCCCTAAAACCAGGCTAGCTAAGACATGAGATGTAGACACACAACGGGGCTTAAATTTCCCTAAAAACTAGGCTAGCTAAGATTGACTTGACCAAAATAATATTTTCTCGAAAAATATTTTCTGAGATTGTACACTAAAGTGAACTGGTCTTGTATGGTAGAGACACAAAACGGGATTTAGAGCCCATAAAACTAGGCTAGCTAAGACATGAGATGTAGACACACAACGGGGCTTAAATCTCCCTAAAAACTAGGCTAGCTAAGATTGACTTGACCAAAATAATATTTTCTCGAAAAATATTTTCTGAGATTGTACACTAAAGTGAACTGGTCTTGTATGGTAGAGACACAACACAGGATTTAGAGCCCCTAAAACTAGGCTAGCTAAGACATGAGATGTAGACACACAACGGGGCTTAAATCTCCCTAAAAACTAGGCTACTTAAGATTGACTTAACCAAAATAATATTTTCTCGAAAAATATTTTCTGAGATTGTACACTATAGTGAACTGGTCTTGTATGGTAGACACACAACACGGGATTTAGAGCCCCTAAAATTAGGCTAGCTAAGACAAGAGATGTAGACGCACAACGGGGCTTAAATCTCCATAAAATTTAGGCTAGCTAAGATTGACTTGACCAAAATAATATTTTCTCTATTTTCTCAAAAAATATTTTCTGAGATTGTACACTAAAGTGAACTGGTCTTGTATGGTAGAGACACAAAACGGGATTTAGAGCCCCTAAAACTAGGCTAGCTAAGACATGAGATGTAGACACACAACGGGGCTTAAATCTCCCTAAAAACTAGGCTAGCTAAGATTGACTTGACCAAAATAATATTTTCTCGAAAAATATTTTCTGAGATTGTACACTAAAGTTAACTGGTCTTGTATGGTAGAGACACAAAACGGGATTTAGAGCCCATAAAACTAGGCTAACTAAGACATGAGATGTAGACACACAACAGGGCTTAAATCTCCCTAAAAACTAGGGTAGCTAAGATTGACTTGACCAAAATAATATTTTCTCGAAAAATATTTTCTGAGATTGTACACTAAAGTGAACTGGTCTTGTATGGTAGAGACACAAAACGGGATTTAGAGCCCCTAAAACTAGGCTAGCTAAGACATGAGATGTAGACACACAACGGGGCTTAAATCTCCCTAAAAACTAGGCTAGCTAAGATTGACTTGACCAAAATAATATTTTCTCGAAAAATATTTTCTGAGATTGTACACTAAAGTGAACTGGTCTTGTATGGTAGAGACACAACACGGGATTTAGAGCCCCTAAAACTAGGCTAGCTAAGACATGAGATGTAGACACACAACGGGGCTTAAATCTCCCTAAAAACTAGGCTACTTAAGATTGAGTTAACCAAAATAATATTTTCTCGAAAAATATTTTCTGAGATTGTACACTATAGTGAACTGGTCTTGTATGGTAGAGACACAACACGGGATTTAGAGCCCCTAAAACTAGGCTAGCTAAGACATGAGATGTAGACGCACAACGGGGCTTAAATCTCCATAAAATTTAGGCTAGCTAAGATTGACTTGACCAAAATAATATTTTCTCTATTTTCTCGAAAAATATTTTCTGAGATTGTACACTAAAGTGAACTGGTCTTGTATGGTAGAGACACAAAACGGGATTTAGAGCCCCTAAAACCAGGCTAGCTAAGACATGAGATGTAGACACACAACGGGGCTTAAATTTCCCTAAAAACTAGGCTAGCTAAGATTGACTTGACCAAAATAATATTTTCTCGAAAAATATTTTCTGAGATTGTACACTAAAGTGAACTGGTCTTGTATGGTAGAGACACAAAACGGGATTTAGAGCCCATACAACTAGGCTAGCTAAGACATGAGATGTAGACACACAACGGGGCTTAAATCTCCCTAAAAACTAGGCTAGCTAAGATTGACTTGACCAAAATAATATTTTCTCGAAAAATATTTTCTGAGATTGTACACTAAAGTGAACTGGTCTTGTATGGTAGAGACACAACACAGGATTTAGAGCCCCTAAAACTAGGCTAGCTAAGACATGAGATGTAGACACACAACGGGGCTTAAATCTCCCTAAAAACTAGGCTACTTAAGACTGACTTAACCAAAATAATATTTTCCCGAAAAATATTTTCTGAGATTGTACACTATAGTGAACTGGTCTTGTATGGTAGAGACACAACACGGGATTTAGAGCCCCTAAAATTAGGCTAGCTAAGACAAGAGATGTAGACGCACAACGGGGCTTAAATCTCCCTAAAATTTAGGCTAGCTAAGATTGACTTGACCAAAATAATATTTTCTCAATTTTCTCAAAAAATATTGTCTGAGATTGTACACTAAAGTGAACTGGTCTTGTATGGTAGAGACACAAAACGGGATTTAGAGCCCCTAAAACTAGGCTAGCTAAGACATGAGATGTAGACACACAACGGGGCTTAAATCTCCCTAAAAACTAGGCTAGCTAAGATTGACTTGACCAAAATAATATTTTCTCTATTTTCTCGAAAAATATTTTCTGAGATTGTACACTAAAGTGAACTGGTCTTGTATGGTAGAGACACAAAACGGGATTTAGAGCCCCTAAAACCAGGCTAGCTAAGACATGAGATGTAGACACACAACGGGGCTTAAATTTCCCTAAAAACTAGGCTAGCTAAGATTGACTTGACCAAAATAATATTTTCTCGAAAAATATTTTCTGAGATTGTACACTAAAGTGAACTGGTCTTGTATGGTAGAGACACAAAACGGGATTTAGAGCCCCTAAAACTAGGCTAGCTAAGACATGAGATGTAGACGCACAACGGGGCTTAAATCTCCATAAAATTTAGGCTAGCTAAGATTGACTTGACCAAAATAATATTTTCTCTATTTTCTCGAAAAATATTTTCTGAGATTGTACACTAAAGTGAACTGGTCTTGTATGGTAGAGACACAAAACGGGATTTAGAGCCCCTAAAACCAGGCTAGCTAAGACATGAGATGTAGACACACAACGGGGCTTAAATTTCCCTAAAAACTAGGCTAGCTAAGATTGACTTGACCAAAATAATATTTTCTCGAAAAATATTTTCTGAGATTGTACACTAAAGTGAACTGGTCTTGTATGGTAGAGACACAAAACGGGATTTAGAGCCCATAAAACTAGGCTAGCTAAGACATGAGATGTAGACACACAACGGGGCTTAAATCTCCCTAAAAACTAGGCTAGCTAAGATTGACTTGACCAAAATAATATTTTCTCGAAAAATATTTTCTGAGATTGTACACTAAAGTGAACTGGTCTTGTATGGTAGAGACACAACACAGGATTTAGAGCCCCTAAAACTAGGCTAGCTAAGACATGAGATGTAGACACACAACGGGGCTTAAATCTCCCTAAAAACTAGGCTACTTAAGATTGACTTAACCAAAATAATATTTTCTCGAAAAATATTTTCTGAGATTGTACACTATAGTGAACTGGTCTTGTATGGTAGAGACACAACACGGGATTTAGAGCCCCTAAAATTAGGCTAGCTAAGACAAGAGATGTAGACGCACAACGGGGCTTAAATCTCCATAAAATTTAGGCTAGCTAAGATTGACTTGACCAAAATAATATTTTCTCTATTTTCTCAAAAAATATTTTCTGAGATTGTACACTAAAGTGAACTGGTCTTGTATGGTAGAGACACAAAACGGGATTTAGAGCCCCTAAAACTAGGCTAGCTAAGACATGAGATGTAGACACACAACGGGGCTTAAATCTCCCTAAAAACTAGGCTAGCTAAGATTGACTTGACCAAAATAATATTTTCTCGAAAAATATTTTCTGAGATTGTACACTAAAGTTAACTGGTCTTGTATGGTAGAGACACAAAACGGGATTTAGAGCCCATAAAACTAGGCTAACTAAGACATGAGATGTAGACACACAACAGGGCTTAAATCTCCCTAAAAACTAGGGTAGCTAAGATTGACTTGACCAAAATAATATTTTCTCGAAAAATATTTTCTGAGATTGTACACTAAAGTGAACTGGTCTTGTATGGTAGAGACACAAAACGGGATTTAGAGCCCCTAAAACTAGGCTAGCTAAGACATGAGATGTAGACACACAACGGGGCTTAAATCTCCCTAAAAACTAGGCTAGCTAAGATTGACTTGACCAAAATAATATTTTCTCGAAAAATATTTTCTGAGATTGTACACTAAAGTTAACTGGTCTTGTATGGTAGAGACACAACACGGGATTTAGAGCCCCTAAAACTAGGCTAGCTAAGACATGAGATGTAGACACACAACGGGGCTTAAATCTCCCTAAAAACTAGGCTACTTAAGATTGAGTTAACCAAAATAATATTTTCTCGAAAAATATTTTCTGAGATTGTACACTATAGTGAACTGGTCTTGTATGGTAGAGACACAACACGGGATTTAGAGCCCCTAAAACTAGGCTAGCTAAGACATGAGATGTAGACGCACAACGGGGCTTAAATCTCCATAAAATTTAGGCTAGCTAAGATTGACTTGACCAAAATAATATTTTCTCTATTTTCTCGAAAAATATTTTCTGAGATTGTACACTAAAGTGAACTGGTCTTGTATGGTAGAGACACAAAACGGGATTTAGAGCCCCTAAAACCAGGCTAGCTAAGACATGAGATGTAGACACACAACGGGGCTTAAATTTCCCTAAAAACTAGGCTAGCTAAGATTGACTTGACCAAAATAATATTTTCTCGAAAAATATTTTCTGAGATTGTACACTAAAGTGAACTGGTCTTGTATGGTAGAGACACAAAACGGGATTTAGAGCCCATACAACTAGGCTAGCTAAGACATGAGATGTAGACACACAACGGGGCTTAAATCTCCCTAAAAACTAGGCTAGCTAAGATTGACTTGACCAAAATAATATTTTCTCGAAAAATATTTTCTGAGATTGTACACTAAAGTGAACTGGTCTTGTATGGTAGAGACACAACACAGGATTTAGAGCCCCTAAAACTAGGCTAGCTAAGACATGAGATGTAGACACACAACGGGTCTTAAATCTCCCTAAAAACTAGGCTACTTAAGACTGACTTAACCAAAATAATATTTTCTCGAAAAATATTTTCTGAGATTGTACACTATAGTGAACTGGTCTTGTATGGTAGAGACACAACACGGGATTTAGAGCCCCTAAAATTAGGCTAGCTAAGACAAGAGATGTAGACGCACAACGGGGCTTAAATCTCCCTAAAATTTAGGCTAGCTAAGATTGACTTGACCAAAATAATATTTTCTCAATTTTCTCAAAAAATATTGTCTGAGATTGTACACTAAAGTGAACTGGTCTTGTATGGTAGAGACACACAACGGGATTTAGAGCCCCTAAAACTAGGCTAGCTAAGACATGAGATGTAGACACACAACGGGGCTTAAATCTCCCTAAAAACTAGGCTAGCTAAGATTGACTTGACCAAAATAATATTTTCTCGAAAAATATTTTCTGAGATTGTACACTAAAGTTAACTGGTCTTGTATGGTAGAGACACAAAACGGGATTTAGAGCCCATAAAACTAGGCTAACTAAGACATGAGATGTAGACACACAACAGATCTGAAATCTCCCTAAAATCTAGGGTAGCTAAGATTGACTTGACCAAAATAATATTTTCTCGAAAAATATTTTCTGAGATTGTACACTAAAGTGAACTGGTCTTGTATGGTAGAGACACAAAACGGGATTTAGAGCCCCTAAAACTAGGCTAGCTAAGACATGAGATATAGGCACACAACGGGGCTTAAATTTCCCTAAAAACTAGGCTAGCTAAGGTTGACTTGACCAAAATAATATTTTCTCGAAAAATATTTTCTGAGATTGTACACTAAAGTGAACTGGTCTTGTATGGTAGAGACACAAAACGGGATTTAGAGCCCCTAAAACTAGGCTAGCTAAGACATGAGATGTAGACACACAACGGGGCTTAAATCTCCCTAAAAACTAGGCTAGCTAAGATTGACTTGACCAAAATAATATTTTCTCGAAAAATATTTTCTGAGATTGTACACTAAAGTTAACTGGTCTTGTATGGTACAGACACAAAACGGGATTTAGAGCCCATCAAACTAGGCTAGCTAAGACATGAGATGTAGACACACAACAGGGCTTAAATCTCCCTAAAATCTAGGGTAGCTAAGATTGACTTGACCAAAATAATATTTTCTCGAAAAATATTTTCTGAGATTGTACACTAAAGTGAACTGGTCTTGTATGGTAGAGACACAAAACGGGATTTAGAGCCCCTAAAACTAGGCTAGCTAAGACATGAGATATAGGCACACAACGGGGCTTAAATCTCCCTAAAAAATAGGCTAGCTAAGATTGACGTGACCAAAATAATATTTTCTCGAAAAATATTTTCTGAGATTGAACACTAAAGTGAAGTGGTCTTGTATGGTAGAGACACAAAACGGGATTTAGAGCCCCTAAAACTAGGCTAGCTAAGACATGAGATGTAGACACACAACGGGGCTTAAATCTCCCTAAAACTAGGCTAGCTAAGATTGACTTGACCAAAATAATATTTTCTCGAAAAATATTTTCTGAGATTGTACACGAAAGTGAACTGGTCTTGTATGGTAGAGACACAACACGGGATTTAGAGCCCCTAAAACTAGGCTAGCTAAGACATGAGATGTAGACACACAACGGGGCTTAAATCTCCCTAAAATCTAGGCTAGCTAAGATTGACTTGACCAAAATAATATTTTCTCGAAAAATATTTTCTGAGTTTGTACACTAAAGTGAACTGGTTTTGTATGGTAGAGTCACAAAACGGGATTTAGAGCCCCTACAACTAGGCTAGCTAAGACGAGATGTAGACACACAACGGGGCTTAAATCTCCCTAAAAACTAGGCTACCTAAGATTGACTTAACCAAAATTATATTTTCTCGAAAAATATTTTCTGAGATTGTACACTATAGTGAACTGGTCTTGTATGGTAGAGACACAACACGGGATTTAGAGCCCCTAAAACTAGGCTAGCTAAGACATGAGATGTAGACGCACAACGGGGC
The DNA here is from genome assembly GCA_037953745.1 of Lithodes maja. NCBI lineage: Eukaryota > Metazoa > Arthropoda > Malacostraca > Decapoda > Lithodidae > Lithodes > Lithodes maja. The sequence continues at coordinate 12,291 of JBAKBP010031791.1, forward strand.
TTAAATCTCCCTAAAATTTAGGCTAGCTAAGATTGACTTGACCAAAATTATATTTTCTCTATTTTCTCGAAAAATATTTTCTGAGATTGTACACTAAAGTGAACTGGTCTTGTATGGTAGAGACACAAAACGGGATTTAGAGCCCCTAAAACTAGGCTAGCTAAGACATGAGATGTAGACACACAACGGGGCTTAAATCTCCCTAAAAACTAGGCTAGCTAAGATTGACTTGACCAAAATAATATTTTCTCGAAAAATATTTTCTGAGTTTGTACACTAAAGTGAACTGGTTTTGTATGGTAGAGTCACAAAACGGGATTTAGAGCCCCTACAACTAGGCTACCTAAGACATGAGATGTAGACACACAACGGGGCTTAAATCTCCCTAAAAACTAGGCTACCTAAGATTGACTTAACCAAAATTATATTTTCTCGAAAAATATTTTCTGAGATTGTACACTAAAGTGAACTGGTCTTGTATGGTAGAGACACAAAACGGGATTTAGAGCCCCTAAAACTAGGCTAGCTAAGACATGAGATGTAGACACACAACGGGGCTTAAATCTCCCTAAAAACTAGGCTAGCTAAGATTGACTTGACCAAAATAATATTTTATCGAAAAATATTTTCTGAGATTGTACACTAAAGTTAACTGGTTTTGTATGGTAGAGACTCAAAACGGGATTTAGAGCCCCTAAAACTAGGCTAGCTAAGACATGAGATGTAGACACACAACGGGGCTTAAATCTCCCTAAAAACTAGGCTAGCTAAGATTGACTTGACCAAAATAATATTTTCTCGAAAAATATTTTCTGAGATTGTACACTAAAGTGAACTGGTCTTGTATGGTAGAGACACAACACGGGATTTAGAGCCCCTAAAACTAGGCTAGCTAAGACATGAGATGTAGACACACAACGGGGCTTAAATCTCCCTAAAAACTAGGCTACTTAAGATTGAGTTAACCAAAATAATATTTTCTCGAAAAATATTTTCTGAGATTGTACACTATAGTGAACTGGTCTTGTATGGTAGAGACACAACACGGGATTTAGAGCCCTAAAACTAGGCTAGCTAAGACATGAGATGTAGACGCACAACGGGGCTTAAATCTCCCTAAAATTTAGGCTAGCTAAGATTGACTTGACCAAAATAATATTTTCTCTATTTTTCTCGAAAAATATTTTCTGAGATTGTACACTAAAGTGAACTGGTCTTGTATGGTAGAGACACAAAACGGGATTTAGAGCCCCTAAAACCAGGCTAGCTAAGACATGAGATGTAGACACACAACGGGGCTTAAATTTCCCTAAAAACTAGGCTAGCTAAGATTGACTTGACCAAAATAATATTTTCTCGAAAAATATTTTCTGAGATTGTACACTAAAGTGAACTGGTCTTGTATGGTAGAGACACAAAACGGGATTTAGAGCCCATAAAACTAGGCTAGCTAAGACATGAGATGTAGACACACAACGGGGCTTAAATCTCCCTAAAAACTAGGCTAGCTAAGATTGACTTGACCAAAATAATATTTTCTCGAAAAATATTTTCTGAGATTGTACACTAAAGTGAACTGGTCTTGTATGGTAGAGACACAACACAGGATTTAGAGCCCCTAAAACTAGGCTAGCTAAGACATGAGATGTAGACACACAACAGGGCTTAAATCTCCCTAAAAACTAGGCTACTTAAGATTGACTTAACCAAAATAATATTTTCTCGAAAAATATTTTCTGAGATTGTACACTAAGTGAACTGGTCTTGTATGGTAGAGACACAACACAGGATTTAGAGCCCCTAAAATTAGGCTAGCTAAGACAAGAGATGTAGACGCACAACGGGGCTTTAATCTCCCTAAAATTTAGGCTAGCTAAGATTGACTTGACCAAAATAATATTTTCTCTATTTTCTCAAAAAATATTTTCTGAGATTGTACACTAAAGTGAACTGGTCTTGTATGGTAGAGACACAAAACGGGATTTAGAGCCCCTAAAACTAGGCTAGCTAAGACATGAGATGTAGACACACAACGGGGCTTAAATCTCCCTAAAAACTAGGCTAGCTAAGATTGACTTGACCAAAATAATATTTTCTCGAAAAGTATTTTCTGAGATTGTACACTAAAGTTAACTGGTCTTGTATGGTAGAGACACAAAACGGGATTTAGAGCCCATAAAACTAGGCTAACTAAGACATGAGATGTAGACACACAACAGGGCTGAAATCTCCCTAAAATCTAGGGTAGCTAAGATTGACTTGACCAAAATAATATTTTCTCGAAAAATATTTTCTGAGATTGTACACTAAAGTGAACTGGTCTTGTATGGTAGAGACACAAAACGGGATTTAGAGCCCCTAAAACTAGGCTAGCTAAGACATGAGATATAGGCACACAACGGGGCTTAAATTTCCCTAAAAACTAGGCTAGCTAAGGTTGACTTGACCAAAATAATATTTTCTCGAAAAATATTTTCTGAGATTGTACACTAAAGTGAACTGGTCTTGTATGGTAGAGACACAAAACGGGATTTAGAGCCCCTAAAACTAGGCTAGCTAAGACATGAGATGTAGACACACAACGGGGCTTAAATCTCCCTAAAAACTAGGCTAGCTAAGATTGACTTGACCAAAATAATATTTTCTCGAAAAATATTTTCTGAGATTGTACACTAAAGTTAACTGGTCTTGTATGGTACAGACACAAAACGGGATTTAGAGCCCATCAAACTAGGCTAGCTAAGACATGAGATGTAGACACACAACAGGGCTTAAATCTCCCTAAAATCTAGGGTAGCTAAGATTGACTTGACCAAAATAATATTTTCTCGAAAAATATTTTCTGAGATTGTACACTAAAGTGAACTGGTCTTGTATGGTAGAGACACAAAACGGGATTTAGAGCCCCTAAAACTAGGCTAGCTAAGACATGAGATGTAGGCACACAGCGGGGCTTAAATCTCCCTAAAAACTAGGCTAGCTAAGATTGACTTGACCAAAATAATATTTTATCGAAAAATATTTTCTGAGATTGTACACTAAAGTGAACTGGTCTTGTATGGTAGAGACACAAAACGGGATTTAGAGCCCCTAAAACTAGGCTAGCTAAGACATGAGATGTAGACACACAACAGGGCTTAAATCTCCCTAAAAACTAGGCTAGATAAGATTGACTTGACCAAAATAATATTTTCTCGAAAAATATTTTCTGAGATTGTACACTAAAGTGAACTGGTCTTGTATGGTAGAGACACAACACGGGATTTAGAGCCCCTAAAACTAGGCTAGCTAAGACATGATATGTAGACACACAACGGGGCTTAAATCTCCCTAAAAACTAGGCTACTTAAGATTGAGTTAACCAAAATAATATTTTCTCGAAAAATATTTTCTGAGATTGTACACTAAAGTGAACTGGTCTTGTATGGTAGAGACACAACACGGGATTTAGAGCCCCTAAAACTAGGCTAGCTAAGACATGAGATGTAGACGCACAACGGGGCTTAAATCTCCCTAAAATTTAGGCTAGCTAAGATTGACTTGACCAAAATAATATTTTCTCTATTTTCTCGAAAAATATTTTCTGAGATTGTACACTAAAGTGAACTGGTCTTGTATGGTAGAGACACAAAACGGGATTTACAGCCCCTAAAACTAGGCTAGCTAAGACATGAGATGTAGACACACAATGGGGCTTAAATCTCCCTAAAAACTAGGCTAGCTAAGATTGACTTGACCAAAATAATATTTTCTCGAAAAATATTTTCTGAGATTGTACACTAAAGTTAACTGGCCTTGTATGGTAGAGACACAAAACGGGATTTAGAGCCCCTAAAACTAGGCTAGCTAAGACATGAGATGTAGACACACAACAGGGCTTAAATCTCCCTAAAAACTAGGCTAGCTAAGATTGACTTGACCAAAATAATATTTTCTCGAAAAATATTTTCTAAGATTGTACACTAAAGTGAACTGGCCTTGTATGGTAGAGACACAAAACGGGATTTAGAGCCCCTAAAACTAGGCTAGCTAAGACATGAGATGTAGACACACAACAGGGCTTAAATCTCCCTAAAAACTAGGCTAGCTAAGATTGACTTGACCAAAATATTATTTTCTCGAAAAATATTTTCTGAGATTGTACACTAAAGTGAACTGGTCTTGTATGGTAGAGATACAACACAGGATTTAGAGCCCCTAAAACTAGGCTAGCTAAGACATGAGATGTAGACACACAACGGGGCTTAAATCTCCCTAAAATCTAGGCTAGCTAAGATTGACTTGACCAAAATAATATTTTCTCGAAAAATATTTTCTGAGTTTTACACTAAAGTGAACTGGTTTTGTATGGTAGAGTCACAAAACGGGATTTAGAGCCCCTAAAACTAGGCTAGCTAAGACATGAGATGTAGACACACAACGGGGCTTAAATCTCCCTAAAAACTGGGCTACTTAAGATTGACTTAACTAAAATATTATTTTCTCGAAAAATATTTTCTGAGATTGTACACTATAGTGAACTGGTCTTGTATGGTAGAGACACAACACAGGATTTAGAGCCCCTAAAACTAGGCTAGCTAAGACATGAGATGTAGACACACAACGGGGCTTAAATCTCCCTAAAAACTAGGCTAGCTAAGATTGACTTGACCAAAATAATATTTTCTCGAAAAATATTTTCTGAGATTGTACACTAAAGTTAACTGGTCTTGTATGGTAGAGACACAAAACGGGATTTAGAGCCCCTAAAACTAGGCTAGCTAAGACATGAGATGTAGATACACAACGGAGCTCAAATCTCCCTAAAAACTAGGCTAGCTAAGATTGACTTGACCAAAATAATATTTTCTCGAAAAATATTTTCTGAGATTGTACACTAAAGTGAACTGGTCTTGTATGGTAGAGACACAAAACGGGATTTAGAGCCCCTAAAACTAGGCTAGCTAAGACATGAGATGTAGACACACAACGGGGCTTAAATCTCCCTAAAAACTAGGCTAGCAAAGATTGACTTGACTAAAATCATATTTTCTCGAAAAATATTTTCTGAGATTGTACACTAAAGTGAACTGGTCTTGTATGGTAGAGACACAAAACGGGATTTAGAGCCCCTAAAACTAGGCTAGCTAAGACATGAGATGTAGATACACAACGGAGCTTAAATCTCCCTAAAAACTAGGCTAGCTAAGATTGACTTGACCAAAATAATATTTTATCGAAAAATATTTTCTGAGATTGTACACTAAAGTGAACTGGTCTTGTATGGTAGAGACACAAAACGGGATTTAGAGCCCCTAAAACTAGGCTAGCTAAGACATGAGATGTAGACACACAACGGGGCTTAAATCTCCCTAAAAACTAGGCTAGCTAAGATTGACTTGACCAAAATAATATTTTCTCGAAAAATATTTTCTGAGATTGTACACTAAAGTGAACTGGTCTTGTATGGTAGAAACACAACACAGGATTTAGAGCCCCTAAAACTAGGCTAGCTAAGACATGAGATGTAGACACACAACGGGGCTTAAATCTCCCTAAAAACTAGGCTACTTAAGATTGAGTTAACCAAAATAATATTTTCTCGAAAAATATTTTCTGAGATTGTACACTATAGTGAACTGGTCTTGTATGGTAGAGACACAACACAGGATTTAGAGCCCCTAAAACTAGGCTAGCTAAGACATGAGATGTAGACGCACAACGGGGCTTAAATCTCCCTAAAATTTAGGCTAGCTAAGATTGACTTGACCAAAATAATATTTTCTCTATTTTCTCGAAAAATATTTTCTGAGATTGTACACTAAAGTGAACTGGTCTTGTATGGTAGAGACACAAAACGGGATTTAGAGCCCCTAAAACTAGTCTAGCTAAGACATGAGATGTAGACACACAACGGGGCTTAAATCTCCCTAAAAACTAGGCTAGCTAAGATTGACTTGACCAAAATAATATTTTATCAAAAAATATTTTCTGAGATTGTACACTAAAGTTAACTGGTTTTGTATGGTAGAGACTCAAAACGGGATTTAGAGCCCCTAAAACTAGGCTAGCTAAGACATGAGATGTAGACACACAACAGGGCTTAAATCTCCCTAAAAACTAGGGTAGCTAAGATTGACTTGACCAAAATAATATTTTCTCGAAAAATATTTTCTGAGATTGTACACTAAAGTGAACTGGTCTTGTATGGTAGAGACACAAAACGGGATTTAGAGCCCCTAAAACTAGGCTAGCTAAGACATGAGATGTAGACACACAACGGGGCTTAAATCTCCCTAAAAACTAGGCTAGCTAAGATTGACTTGACCAAAATATTATTTTCTCGAAAAATATTTTCTGAGATTGTACACTAAAGTGAACTGGTCTTGTATGGTAGAGATACAACACAGGATTTAGAGCCCCTAAAACTAGGCTAGCTAAGACATGAGATGTAGACACACAACGGGGCTTAAATCTCCCTAAAATCTAGGCTAGCTAAGATTGACTTGACCAAAATAATATTTTCTCGAAAAATATTTTCTGAGTTTTACACTAAAGTGAACTGGTTTTGTATGGTAGAGTCACAAAACGGGATTTAGAGCCCCTAAAACTAGGCTAGCTAAGACATGAGATGTAGACACACAACGGGGCTTAAATCTCCCTAAAAACTGGGCTACTTAAGATTGACTTAACTAAAATATTATTTTCTCGAAAAATATTTTCTGAGATTGTACACTATAGTGAACTGGTCTTGTATGGTAGAGACACAACACAGGATTTAGAGCCCCTAAAACTAGGCTAGCTAAGACATGAGATGTAGACGCACAACGGGGCTTAAATCTCCCTAAAATTTAGGCTAGCTAAGATTGACTTGACCAAAATAATATTTTCTCTATTTTCTCGAAAAATATTTTCTGAGATTGTACACTAAAGTGAACTGGTCTTGTATGGTAGAGACACAAAACGGGATTTAGAGCCCCTAAAACTAGGCTAGCTAAGACATGAGATGTAGACACACAACGGGGCTTAAATCTCCCTAAAAACTAGGCTAGCTAAGATTGACTTGACCAAAATAATATTTTCTCGAAAAATATTTTCTGAGATTGTACACTAAAGTTAACTGGTCTTGTATGGTAGAGACACAAAACGGGATTTAGAGCCCCTAAAACTAGGCTAGCTAAGACATGAGATGTAGATACACAACGGAGCTCAAATCTCCCTAAAAACTAGGCTAGCTAAGATTGACTTGACCAAAATAATATTTTCTCGAAAAATATTTTCTGAGATTGTACACTAAAGTGAACTGGTCTTGTATGGTAGAGACACAAAACGGGATTTAGAGCCCCTAAAACTAGGCTAGCTAAGACATGAGATGTAGACACACAACGGGGCTTAAATCTCCCTAAAAACTAGGCTAGCAAAGATTGACTTGACTAAAATCATATTTTCTCGAAAAATATTTTCTGAGATTGTACACTAAAGTGAACTGGTCTTGTATGGTAGAGACACAAAACGGGATTTAGAGCCCCTAAAACTAGGCTAGCTAAGACATGAGATGTAGATACACAACGGAGCTTAAATCTCCCTAAAAACTAGGCTAGCTAAGATTGACTTGACCAAAATAATATTTTATCGAAAAATATTTTCTGAGATTGTACACTAAAGTGAACTGGTCTTGTATGGTAGAGACACAAAACGGGATTTAGAGCCCCTAAAACTAGGCTAGCTAAGACATGAGATGTAGACACACAACGGGGCTTAAATCTCCCTAAAAACTAGGCTAGCTAAGATTGACTTGACCAAAATAATATTTTCTCGAAAAATATTTTCTGAGATTGTACACTAAAGTGAACTGGTCTTGTATGGTAGAAACACAACACAGGATTTAGAGCCCCTAAAACTAGGCTAGCTAAGACATGAGATGTAGACACACAACGGGGCTTAAATCTCCCTAAAAACTAGGCTACTTAAGATTGAGTTAACCAAAATAATATTTTCTCGAAAAATATTTTCTGAGATTGTACACTATAGTGAACTGGTCTTGTATGGTAGAGACACAACACAGGATTTAGAGCCCCTAAAACTAGGCTAGCTAAGACATGAGATGTAGACGCACAACGGGGCTTAAATCTCCCTAAAATTTAGGCTAGCTAAGATTGACTTGACCAAAATAATATTTTCTCTATTTTCTCGAAAAATATTTTCTGAGATTGTACACTAAAGTGAACTGGTCTTGTATGGTAGAGACACAAAACGGGATTTAGAGCCCCTAAAACTAGTCTAGCTAAGACATGAGATGTAGACACACAACGGGGCTTAAATCTCCCTAAAAACTAGGCTAGCTAAGATTGACTTGACCAAAATAATATTTTATCGAAAAATATTTTCTGAGATTGTACACTAAAGTTAACTGGTTTTGTATGGTAGAGACTCAAAACGGGATTTAGAGCCCCTAAAACTAGGCTAGCTAAGACATGAGATGTAGACACACAACAGGGCTTAAATCTCCCTAAAAACTAGGGTAGCTAAGATTGACTTGACCAAAATAATATTTTCTCGAAAAATATTTTCTGAGATTGTACACTAAAGTGAACTGGTCTTGTATGGTAGAGACACAAAACGGGATTTAGAGCCCCTAAAACTAGGCTAGCTAAGACATGAGATGTAGACACACAACGGGGCTTAAATCTCCCTAAAAACTAGGCTAGCTAAGATTGACTTGACCAAAATAATATTTTCTCGAAAAATATTTTCTGAGATTGTACACTAAAGTGAACTGGTCTTGTATGGTAGAGACACAACACGGGATTTAGAGCCCCTAAAACTAGGCTAGCTAAGACATGAGATGTAGACACACAACGGGGCTTAAATCTCCCTAAAAACTAGGCTACTTAAGATTGAGTTAACCAAAATAATATTTTCTCGAAAAATATTTTCTGAGATTGTACACTATAGTGAACTGGTCTTGTATGGTAGAGACACAACACGGGATTTAGAGCCCCTAAAACTAGGCTAGCTAAGACATGAGATGTAGACGCACAACGGGGCTTAAATCTCCCTAAAATTTAGGCTAGCTAAGATTGACTTGACCAAAATAATATTTTCTCTATTTTCTCGAAAAATATTTTCTGAGATTGTACACTAAAGTGAACTGGTCTTGTATGGTAGAGACACAAAACGGGATTTAGAGCCCCTAAAACCAGGCTAGCTAAGACATGAGATGTAGACACACAACGGGGCTTAAATTTCCCTAAAAACTAGGCTAGCTAAGATTGACTTGACCAAAATAATATTTTCTCGAAAAATATTTTCTGAGATTGTACACTAAAGTGAACTGGTCTTGTATGGTAGAGACACAAAACGGGATTTAGAGCCCATAAAACTAGGCTAGCTAAGACATGAGATGTAGACACACAACGGGGCTTAAATCTCCCTAAAAACTAGGCTAGCTAAGATTGACTTGACCAAAATAATATTTTCTCGAAAAATATTTTCTGAGATTGTACACTAAAGTGAACTGGTCTTGTATGGTAGAGACACAACACAGGATTTAGAGCCCCTAAAACTAGGCTAGCTAAGACATGAGATGTAGACACACAACAGGGCTTAAATCTCCCTAAAAACTAGGCTACTTAGGATTGACTTAACCAAAATAATATTTTCTCGAAAAATATTTTCTGAGATTGTACACTAAGTGAACTGGTCTTGTATGGTAGAGACACAACACGGGATTTAGAGCCCCTAAAATTAGGCTAGCTAAGACAAGAGATGTAGACGCACAACGGGGCTTAAATCTCCCTAAAATTTAGGCTAGCTAAGATTGACTTGACCAAAATAATATTTTCTCTATTTTCTCAAAAAATATTTTCTGAGATTGTACACTAAAGTGAACTGGTCTTGTATTGTAGAGACACAAAACGGGATTTAGAGCCCCTAAAACTAGGCTAGCTAAGACATGAGATGTAGACACACAACGGGGCTTAAATCTCCCTAAAAACTAGGCTAGCTAAGATTGACTTGACCAAAATAATATTTTCTCGAAAAATATTTTCTGAGATTGTACACTAAAGTTAACTGGTCTTGTATGGTAGAGACACAAAACGGGATTTAGAGCCCATAAAACTAGGCTAACTAAGACATGAGATGTAGACACACAACAGGGCTGAAATCTCCCTAAAATCTAGGGTAGCTAAGATTGACTTGACCAAAATAATATTTTCTCGAAAAATATTTTCTGAGATTGTACACTAAAGTGAACTGGTCTTGTATGGTAGAGACACAAAACGGGATTTAGAGCCCCTAAAACTAGGCTAGCTAAGACATGAGATATAGGCACACAACGGGGCTTAAATTTCCCTAAAAACTAGGCTAGCTAAGGTTGACTTGACCAAAATAATATTTTCTCGAAAAATATTTTCTGAGATTGTACACTAAAGTGAACTGGTCTTGTATGGTAGAGACACAAAACGGGATTTAGAGCCCCTAAAACTAGGCTAGCTAAGACATGAGATGTAGACACACAACGGGGCTTAAATCTCCCTAAAAACTAGGCTAGCTAAGATTGACTTGACCAAAATAATATTTTCTCGAAAAATATTTTCTGAGATTGTACACTAAAGTTAACTGGTCTTGTATGGTACAGACACAAAACGGGATTTAGAGCCCATCAAACCTAGGCTAGCTAAGACATGAGATGTAGACACACAACAGGGCTTAAATCTCCCTAAAATCTAGGGTAGCTAAGATTGACTTGACCAAAATAATATTTTCTCGAAAAATATTTTCTGAGATTGTACACTAAAGTGAACTGGTCTTGTATGGTAGAGACACAAAACGGGATTTAGAGCCCCTAAAACTAGGCTAGCTAAGACATGAGATGTAGGCACACAACGGGGCTTAAATCTCCCTAAAAACTAGGCTAGCTAAGATTGACTTGACCAAAATAATATTTTATCGAAAAATATTTTCTGAGATTGTACACTAAAGTGAACTGGTCTTGTATGGTAGAGACACAAAACGGGATTTAGAGCCCCTAAAACTAGGCTAGCTAAGACATGAGATGTAGACACACAACAGGGCTTAAATCTCCCTAAAAACTAGGCTAGCTAAGATTGACTTGACCAAAATAATATTTTCTCGAAAAATATTTTCTGAGATTGTACACTAAAGTGAACTGGTCTTGTATGGTAGAGACACAACACGGGATTTAGAGCCCCTAAAACTAGGCTAGCTAAGACATGAGATGTAGACACACAACGGGGCTTAAATCTCCCTAAAAACTAGGCTACTTAAGATTGAGTTAACCAAAATAATATTTTCTCGAAAAATATTTTCTGAGATTGTACACTAAAGTGAACTGGTCTTGTATGGTAGAGACACAACACGGGATTTAGAGCCCCTAAAACTAGGCTAGCTAAGACATGAGATGTAGACGCACAACGGGGCTTAAATCTCCCTAAAATTTAGGCTAGCTAAGATTGACTTGACCAAAATAATATTTTCTCTATTTTCTCGAAAAATATTTTCTGAGATTGTACACTAAAGTGAACTGGTCTTGTATGGTAGAGACACAAAACGGGATTTACAGCCCCTAAAACTAGGCTAGCTAAGACATGAGATGTAGACACACAACGGGGCTTAAATCTCCCTAAAAACTAGGCTAGCTAAGATTGACTTGACCAAAATAATATTTTCTCGAAAAATATTTTCTGAGATTGTACACTAAAGTTAAC
>JBAKBP010031792.1:0-24001 GCA_037953745.1 Lithodes maja
GGGTTTAGGTTATTGAACAGTTTCAGTATTTTTGCTGAATCCTCTTTGGAGTACTGGCAAGGTTTGTATGTGGGAAGGTTGTTGTTGGTGATACATTGCTCAAAGGTTGTTGAAAAATCTCTAATATTTGCTGCATTGTTTGTGTGTGCTTCAAAGAGAGCGGTAATGTATAGCGAGCTGTTGATTGGGTTTTGGGGTGGGGGGAGGTGGGTTCTGGGGAGAGTGGTGGTTGGTGTTAGTTGCTGAGACATTGGCATATGTTTGGGATTTTGCTTCTTTGTTTTTTTTTCCTTTTTTCCTTTACTATTTCTTTCCTCTTGCCACATTTCATGGCAAGAGTGATATGGTTGCCTGTGCAATTGATGCATGTTTTGGTGTTGCTAGAGTTTTCGCATTTCTTCCAGTTATGACCCTGGGTCCCACATTCCGAGCAGATTATGTAGTGTTCATCTTTGGGGCATTTTGAGGTGACATGTTCTTCTATGGCATAGCACCTCATGCATGTGATGATCGGGATATATTCATCAGCCTCTATATTCCATTTAGGAATGGATAAGTTGAATAGCCTCAGGCCTTCTAAGGCCTTTTTTGCCATGGACACATCTAAGAATTCAACCTTCACAAAGTGAGTTCCGAATTTGAAAACCTGATTTATTTTGGCAAATCCGTTCTTTTCTTCTATTTCTTCCTTTATTTGTTCAGGTGAGTATTCCAGTATTAATGGGTCCACCTTTGAACATATTATACTCCTTTTTTATCTGATGTTGGGGGGGAGGATTGGGGTGAAGCCTTCTTGCTCGAGGGTTTCAACTGTGGGGCTTGTGAGGAGTTTGTCAGAGTCATTGTCGCTTTGGGTATTAACTATTAGGAAGTCATTGATTTTCTTTACTGCACATATTAGTACCTCAGAAGAAGCAACAGCATTGAAAAATCTCTCTTTTTGCTGAGCTTTTTCAGGTTCCTTGAGTTTGATCTTTATCCTAGTCATTTTGATGTCATATTGGCTCTCTACCTTCCTAGAAACCTGGAGTTGTAAGCCTATGGCCTCAGGTTGCCTTCCTCACCGTCTACACAAGTGTCGGAGGTCCCTTGGCTACTTCAGGTTTCCCTATTCCTGTTAGAGTTTTTGCCACCCTTGCTCTTCTCCTCTCCACCCTTCTAAAGGGCCCCCTTGTGCATATAGCCGCAGGGTTCGGTTTAGAGAATTGAGCAGGGACACTAGGCGAGCCAGATTTAATTAACAAAAGGTGTTATGAGATGTGTTTTAGGTTAGGATGGGGTACATTTATTAGTTAATTCAGTCATAATCCTTGACTGATAATTTGGTGTACAGAGCTTACTCTAGCAACCTTCTATCTTCAGAAGCAGCTGTTTTAAGGGCCGTCTGTGATAGTGGTCTCAAGTAAGGTGATTTGTATTCCTTCAGGTCAATTTTCAGAGCTTGCTCTAGCAACCTTCTATCATCAGAACATCTGTTTTACGAGTTGCCTGGGACAGTGGTTTGGAACAAGTTGATTTGATCAGTTTGCAGAGCTTGGTCTAACAACCTTCTATCATCAGAACATCTGTTTTACGAGTTGCCTGGGACAGTGGTTTGGAACAAGTTGATTTGATCAGTTTGCAGAGCTTGGTCTAACAACCTTCTATCATCAGAACATCTGTTTTACGAGTTGCCTGGGACAGTGGTTTGGAACAAGTTGGAATGGAATCGAGCGAGTCCGAATCCTTTCTCCCTCATGTTGAGCCCCATTGCTTTTGAGATTTTCAGACAGTCGCCCCATTAGTTTGGCGATTTTAAGAACTTTCGCCCCATTTCCGTCAATTTTAAGACCTTTCGTGCAATTCAGGTGTCTATTTTATCCTGGCAAGCGATAGCGAGCCTGTAACTTAAGAGGAAACGGCCTTCGGCCGGGACATTTTTCTACCGAAAAATGTACAAATTAATTTTGAAAGGGACTCAGGGGGTGTAATTTTAAGCTTGCTGGAGGTCTAGGGAACAAACTAAATACCTCCCCTTAAACGAACGAGCCAGCTGTTCAATAAAGCCGATAATAAAGCGAGCATAAATCCGATCAGTGCCGATACCAGAGCCGATACCCTTCATCGGCCGATTTATGCTGGCGGTAATCAATGGACTAGCATTACGTAAATCAGTTCCAACCCCTTCTATACCGGCGACGGCTTTTTAGTCTTATTTTAACTATATTTAGACGATTGTATGCAGTTTAAGAATGATCTGTGGTAGTGAAGAGGGTTAACCCTTTCACGCTGATGGCGCGATTTTGAGCCTATTGGGGATACTTTAAAGCCTTTGTTACCATCAGGGGTATTTATAAACCTTTAGTTTAGTTACTTCAACCTCTGCAGTTGTCTTTGAGTTAGCTGTGTTGAGCCTATTGGGGATACTTTAAAGCCTTTGTTACCATCAGGGGTATTTAGAAACCTTTAGTTTAGTTACTGCAACCTCTGCAGTTGTCTTTGAGTTAGCTGTGTTGAGCCTATTGGGGATACTTTAAAGCCCTTGTTACCATCAGGGGTATTTAGAAACCTTTAGTTTAGTTACTTCAACCTCTGCAGTTGTCTTTGAGTTAGCTGTGTTGAGCCTATTGGGGATACTTTAAAGCCTTTGTTACCATCAGGGGTATTTATAAACCTTTAGTTTAGTTACTTCAACCTCTGCAGTTGTCTTTGAGTTAGCTGTGTTGAGCCTATTGGGGATACTTTAAAGCCTTTGTTACCATCAGGGGTATTTATAAACCTTTAGTTTAGTTACTTCAACCTCTGCAGTTGTCTTTGAGTTAGCTGTGTTGAGCCTATTGGGGATACTTTAAAGCCTTTGTTACCATCAGGGGTATTTATAAACCTTTAGTTTAGTTACTTCAACCTCTGCAGTTGTCTTTGAGTTAGCTGTGTTGAGCCTATTGGGGATACTTTAAAGCCTTTGTTACCATCAGGGGTATTTATAAACCTTTAGTTTAGTTACTTCAACCTCTGCAGTTGTCTTTGAGTTAGCTGTGTTGAGCCTATTGGGGATACTTTAAAGCCTTTGTTACCATCAGGGGTATTTAGAACCTTTAGTTTAGTTACTTCAACCTCTGCAGTTGTCTTTGAGTTAGCTGTGTTGAGCCTATTGGGGATACTTTAAAGCCTTTGTTACCATCAGGGGTATTTATAAACCTTTAGTTTAGTTACTTCAACCTCTGCAGTTGTCTTTGAGTTAGCTGTGTTGAGCCTATTGGGGATACTTTAAAGCCTTTGTTACCATCAGGGGTATTTATAAACCTTTAGTTTAGTTACTTCAACCTCTGCAGTTGTTTTTGAGTTAGCTGTGTTGAGCCTATTGGGGATACTTTAAAGCCTTTGTTACCATCAGGGGTATTTATAAACTTTAGTTTAGTTACTTCAACCTCTGCAGTTGTCTTTGAGTTAGCTGTGTTGAGCCTATTGGGGATACTTTAAAGCCTTTGTTACCATCAGGGGTATTTAGAAACCTTTAGTTTAGTTACTTCAACCTCTGCAGTTGTCTTTGAGTTAGCTGTGTTGAGCCTATTGGGGATACTTTAAAGCCTTTGTTACCATCAGGGGTATTTAGAACCTTTAGTTTAGTTACTTCAACCTCTGCAGTTGTCTTTGAGTTAGCTGTGTTGAGCCTATTGGGGATACTTTAAAGCCTTTGTTACCATCAGGGGTATTTATAAACCTTTAGTTTAGTTACTTCAACCTCTGCAGTTGTCTTTGAGTTAGCTGTGTTGGGCCTATTGGGGATACTTTAAAGCCTTTGTTACCATCAGGGGTATTTAGAACCTTTAGTTTAGTTACTTCAACCTCTGCAGTTGTCTTTGAGTTAGCTGTGTTGAGCCTATTGGGGATACTTTAAAGCCTTTGTTACCATCAGGGGTATTTAGAAACCTTTAGTTTAGTTACTTCAACCTCTGCAGTTGTCTTTGAGTTAGCTGTGTTGAGCCTATTGGGGATACTTTAAAGCCTTTGTTACCATCAGGGGTATTTAGAACCTTTAGTTTAGTTACTTCAACCTCTGCAGTTGTCTTTGAGTTAGCTGTGTTGAGCCTATTGGGGATACTTTAAAGCCTTTGTTACCATCAGGGGTATTTATAAACCTTTAGTTTAGTTACTTCAACCTCTGCAGTTGTCTTTGAGTTAGCTGTGTTGAGCCTATTGGGGATACTTTAAAGCCTTTGTTACCATCAGGGGTATTTAGAACCTTTAGTTTAGTTACTTCAACCTCTGCAGTTGTCTTTGAGTTAGCTGTGTTGAGCCTATTGGGGATACTTTAAAGCCTTTGTTACCATCAGGGGTATTTAGAACCTTTAGTTTAGTTACTTCAACCTCTGCAGTTGTCTTTGAGTTAGCTGTGTTGAGCCTATTGGGGATACTTTAAAGCCTTTGTTACCATCAGGGGTATTTATAAACCTTTAGTTTAGTTACTTCAACCTCTGCAGTTGTCTTTGAGTTAGCTGTGTTGAGCCTATTGGGGATACTTTAAAGCCTTTGTTACCATCAGGGGTATTTAGAACCTTTAGTTTAGTTACTTCAACCTCTGCAGTTGTCTTTGAGTTAGCTGTGTTGAGCCTATTGGGGATACTTTAAAGCCTTTGTTACCATCAGGGGTATTTAGAACCTTTAGTTTAGTTACTTCAACCTCTGCAGTTGTCTTTGAGTTAGCTGTGTTGAGCCTATTGGGGATACTTTAAAGCCTTTGTTACCATCAGGGGTATTTATAAACCTTTAGTTTAGTTACTTCAACCTCTGCAGTTGTCTTTGAGTTAGCTGTGTTGAGCCTATTGGGGATACTTTAAAGCCTTTGTTACCATCAGGGGTATTTAGAACCTTTAGTTTAGTTACTTCAACCTCTGCAGTTGTCTTTGAGTTAGCTGTGTTGAGCCTATTGGGGATACTTTAAAGCCTTTGTTACCATCAGGGGTATTTATAAACCTTTAGTTTAGTTACTTCAACCTCTGCAGTTGTCTTTGAGTTAGCTGTGGGCAGAAAACTAATTTTGGAGAGGTTATTATAAGAGTGAGGGAACTCTATTTATTATTGCTAATCTGGCAACCTCTGCGTCATAAATGCGTGAAAGGGTTAAGTGAGATAGTCAGAAGCGTGTTAACCCCTTCTGTACCGGTGACGTCTTTTTTATTCTATTCCAGCTATATTCCAGCTATATTCCAGCTATATTCCAGCTATATTCCAGCTATATTCCAGCTATATTCCAGCTATATTCCAGCTATATTCCAGCTATATTTAGACGATTTTATGCAGTTTAAGAATGATCTGTGGTAGTGAAGAGGGTTAAGGGGGGTGACCTGCTTTCTGTTATTTCTGTCCTTTTCTCTCTTTCTCTGGCTTGTATCCATTCGGCCCCATTCAGCCAACTATTTTAAGACGTTTATCCCCATCTAGGTGTCGATTTCTTCCTGGCGAGCGATAGCGAGGCAGCATTATATGAAGAAATCCGGCTTCGCCGGAGAAATTTTTCTATCGAAAAATGTACAAATTTAGCCTGCTGTCAAACCGCTCACCAATAAAAAAATTGACACCTGAATGGGGATAAACGTCTTAAAACAGTAGGCTGAATGGGGCCGAATGGATACAAGCCAGAGAAAGAGAGAAAAGGACAGAAATAACAAAAAACAGGTCACCCCCCTTAAGTGAGATAGTTCGAAGCCTGTTAATTGCTGGAGGTCCTTTGTAAACTGAAAAATAATATGGTCTAATAGTAGTCAGAATAAAGTTTAAAGGACGGCACCGGTACTGGAAGGGTTAAGGGGAGATCTCCACTTGAGGGATATTTTTTTTATTTATTTTTTTTTTCTATGTGATTGAGGGAGGCAAAAGGCATAACTGCCTATAGCGAGTGCCTCCCCCATAGTTGAAAGAGTGACAGGGCCAAAATCAAGGGACGTTCGAGCCAAAATGCCTGGACACACGGAGTTTGAAGCAATTTAAGTCATAGGAAGAGGGAAAGACTGATTCTGGGAGAGAGTTCCAGAGCTCAGCTGTTGAGTAGAAGAAAGTTTGGGAGTAACGTTTCACTCTTGGGTTGGAGAGTTGCACAGAGTAGGGGTGGGGTTGAGTTGCAAGACGGGTACCACGTGCCCTACGTAAAGGAGGTGGTATGCACTGGGATAGCTCTGAGGAACACTGATTATTATAGTAGCGATAGAATAGCGAGAGAGATACAACATTGCGGCGGAGAGAGAGAGATTGCAGAGAGTTGGTGAGTGGACGGGAGTTAATGATATGAAAGGCCTTCCTTTCAACTTTGTCTAGGAGAGCGGTGTGAGAGGAACCTCCCCACACATGTGAACAATACTCAATACAAGGGCGCACTATGCCCCTGTACAGAGCAAGAAGCTGACCCCTTTCTCCCTCATGTTTAGCCCCATTGCTTTTGATATTATAAAACGTTTGACCCATTAGTTTAGCAATTTTAAGAACTTTCACCCCATATTAAGACCTTTCGTGCCATTCAGGTGTCGATTTTATCCTGGCGAGCGATAGCGAGCCTGTAATTTAAGAGGCGCCGGCCTTTGGCAGGGACATTTTTCTACCGAAAAATTTACAAATTTATCTTGAAAGGGACTCAAGGGGGTGTAATTTTAAGCTTGATGGAGGTCTAGGAAACGAACTAAATACCTCCCCTTAAAGAGCTCACGGGGATTTACCAAGAGTTTATTGAATTACCAGTTAAATTTAAGGGGGCGATGAGCGCATTTATTTGCTCATTACTGTATCTTATATATATTTTTTTTAGTTTCAAAGAAAGTGATCAAGGGTAATCGAACGAGGGTTAACTCCTTCATTATCTATTGTTTATTAATTTCACCACAACACTAAACACCGCCAATGAAATTAATGAAAGCATATAATTATGTGATCCACCGGGATTCGAACCTGGGTTATCACACACAGATTTTTAGACACCTTAACCATTACACCACCAAGACGGTTATTAAAGGTTTATGCACACGCCTACGACTTATTATCCATTCTCGAATACTGGATATTAATCTAATCATGTTCATATTCCTACCGCATTATGGTAGCCTAATGTTTAAGTGAGAGGAAAGAATATTCATGGGGCACAGATCCTATAGAACGGCCTCGCTACGATATTGGGATTGTAATGGAACACACACACATTCAATAAACGAACAAAGTCAAAGAAAATGGACAAAGGTTTTCAAAAGAGAGGCAACTCCTTGAATATAATGTAATTATTGGAAGGGAACAAAACATTTCTTTCAATCGAAAAATGTACAAATTAATATCGAAGGGGGATCTAAAGGATGTTTTTTCTAGTTTTGCTGGAGGTATAGGGAGGAAACTAAAAATGAAAAAAATAAAATAAAATAATAATATATATATCTATCTATCTATCTATTGCCTGACGCCGTGATCCCCGAAGGGGTGGCCACGAACGAACCGCCCCATGCACCTCTGTCCCCAGTCAGTCGACGCCCCTCCCCCCAACCAGCACCGCCTTCGTTCATGTAGTTCCTCACTCCATCCTTCCACCTCATATTCGGTCTACCTCTCCCCCTCTGTCCCTCCACCTCGCTCTCGTACACCCTCTTAGTCATTCTCTCGCTTTCCATACGTTCCATATGGCCGAACCATCTCAAGTTGTTCCTTTTCACACTTTCCAGCACATCTACCTCCACACCACACCTCCTTCTTACTTCCTCATTAGTCTGTCTATCCCTCCATGTAACTCCGCACGCACTCCTTAAGTAATTCATTTCCACTGCTCTCACTCTTGGTCTGAGTCTCTCAACCAACGTCCATGCTTCGCTTCCGTAAGTCAGTGTCGGGATTACCACACTGTCATGCAAGGACTTCTTCACTTCCATACTGACCACCCTATTTCTTGTTACTGCTTTTAGCGTTCTTACAACCCTCTTCCCCTGTTGTACCCTCTCCCGCACCTCTTCATCCATAGTCCCATCTTTACTCAACACACTGCCCAGATACTTAAAAGAGTTGACGATCTCCATAGCCTGACCGTTCAGCTTCACCTCACACTCTGTGACTTCACCCCTTTCGAAGACCATAACCTTGCTCTTCCCCGTATTTACCTTCAAATTTCGTTTTTCGCACACTGTTCCAAACTCATTTAGCAGACCCTGCAACTCCCATTCATTATCACTCATCAGAACTGTATCATCCACAAACAGCAGTATAGGTAGCTTCCACTCAATTCCCTCCCTTTTCAGCGATACACCAACATCCACTGCTCTTGATAGTATTTCTTTCATAACTCCATCCATATATACAGTAAACAACCACGGGGACATCACACACCCCTGTTTCAAACCAACATTCAGGTCAAAGAACTCGCTCTGCTCACTCTCCACACATACTGCCGCCTTTGCACCCTCATACATGCTCTTCACTGCTTTCAGCAACTTGCCCTCTACTCCGTATATTCTAAGTACTTTCCACAAACCTTCTCTATCCACTCTGTCATAGGCCTTCTCCAAGTCCATAAAGGCAACATACACCTTTTGTTTCTTCTCCAGATACTTCTCCACAACACAATTCAGGGTAAAAATCTGATCTACACATCCTCTTCCCTTCCTAAAACCTCCCTGCTCGTCGCCTATCCATTTCTCCGTTCTCACTCTCACTCTCTCAATCACTACCCTACTGTATACCTTCCCTACTACGCTTAGAAGACATATTCCTCGGTGGTTACCACACACTCCTCTTTCCCCTTTGCCCTTATATAGGGGGACTATTATGCCAGTCTTCCAGTCATCGGGTGCACTCCCCTTCTCCCATGCTAGTTTGCACATTTTCCATACCCATTCTATCACTATCTCACCACCATACCTCAACATTTCCCCACACACTCCATCTGTTCCTGGTGCTTTCCCCAACTTCACTCTTTTCATGGCTCCCACACTTCTGACCTCCTGCTCCCCACCTCCTCCTCCACTACTTCTCTTCTTCTCCCTCCCATACCATATCCAGCTATGTTTGCTGGCTCTTCATTCCTTTCATTTAGCAACTCACTGAAGTACTCCCTCCATCTTTCGACTCTCTCTTGCTTCTCGGCTCGCATTCTCCCATTCTTATCTTTCACACCATTACTGTTTCCCTTGCTACCTTCCCTAACTTTCTTGACTTCTTTCCAGAACAGTTTCTTACTCTCCCTCCATTTTACACTCAGATTCCTTCCAAATTCCTCATCTACTCTTCTCTTACTTTCCTTCACTACTCTCTTTACCACCCTCTTACTCTCCACGTACCTCGCTCGTTTCTGTCTCTCGGAATCTTCATTCCCTCTACTACCCAACCACTCTCTATATGCTTTCTTCTTTTCTTCCACAGCTATTCTTACCTCTTCTGTCCACCATGCTGTACCTTTCACTCCCCTCCCTCTTCTCCTCACTCCACACACCTCCTCACATGCTGCACAGATCTCATCCTTAAACACCTTGCTCATCTCCTCCACTTCCTCCATAACTTCCAGGTCGAACCACCTAGTCGTCTTTCCACTGCTCTCCTGTACTCCTCCCTGACTTCCTCCTCCTGCAACCTCTCCACCCTCCTCACCATTCCACCCTCCTCTCGCCTCCCTCCCGCTCTCCTCACCCACTTCTTTTGTATCCTAACCTTAGCTACCACTACATAATGATCAGACAGACCCCCTCCAATACCCCTATACACCCTAGCATCCATCACAGATTTCTTCATTCGTTCATCCACACATACATAATCAATCAATGACTTTCGTTCCACCACTGTCTTATCCTTCATCGTCAACATCCGTTTCCACGTGTACCTGTGGATCATTCTGTATCGGAAGAAGGTGTTGGCTATCCACAGCCTCCTCCCCACACATACGTCCACAAGTGCACTACCATTCCCATTCACCTCTGATGGTACCCCCCACCCTCCCACCACTCCCTCAACTTTCCTATCACCCACCTTACCATTCATATCCCAATCAGAAATATATATATACAGTATATAATTATATATTATATATATATATATATATATAAATTATATATATATATATATATATATATATATATATATATATGAAAAAATCGACCAAAAACTAAACCCTTCCCCCTTAAGTGCGAGCAAGGGTTAAGGGGGCAGGTTAATCAGGCGTAGATATTCCCGAGGTGATACAATCGACATCTTTAGGCCCGTTTTAAGGGGTATAGTACTCGATTTTTCTGGACCCCCTTCTCCCTCATGTTTAGCATATTAGTTTTGACATTTTAAGACGTTCCTTTCATTAGTTTGGCGAATTTAAAACCTTTCGCCACATTTCTTTGTCAATATTAATACTTTTCGTGACATTTAGGTGTCGATCTATTCCTGGGAGCCAGTAATTTAAGAGGAACCGGCCTTCGGCCGGGAAATTTTTCTATCGAAAAATTTACAAATTTATCTTGAAGGAGGGTCTTGGGGAAGTGTTTTTTAAGCTTGATGGAGGTCTAGGGAGGAAACTAAAAAAATATATGAATATATTAATTAATGGACCAAACAAACGGTCAGTCTCCCCTTAAGTGCGAGAAAGGGTTAAGGGGGCAGGTTAATCAGGCGTAAAGGTATTCCTGAGGTGATACAATCGACACCTATAGGGCCGTTTTAACATAGGCCGTGGTGGTGGGCAATCACTATAAATCAAGTTAGTTACCCCTCTTCCGATAACCCTTGCCCCGTTCTCTTTGACCTTGGGGATTCGTTTTCTATTCTTGTTTTGTTTTGTTTTGTTTGGCCGAAGGCCGGTTTCCCCACAAATTAAAGGCTCGCTAACGCTCGTCAGGAAAACAAATCGACACCTAAATGGCACGAAAGGTCTTAATATTGACAAAGAAATGGGGTAAAGGTCTTAAAATCGCCAAATGGACCGAACGTATTAAAATCTCAAAAACAACAAATGGGGCTGAACATGAGGGAGAAGGGGGGACCAGTAAAGCGACCCATCTCCCCTTAACCCTTTCACGTACAGTTGCGATCCTTAATTCCGAGACCTTTGGAAGCCTCGGACGCATTAAGGGGATATGGGACGTTTTTCTGGTCCCCCTTCTCCCTCATGCTTAGCCCCATTAGTTTTCAGATTTTATGACGTTCGGCCCATTAGTTCGGCGACTTTAAGATCTTTCGCCCCATTTCTTTGTCAATATTAAGACTTTTCGTGTCATTTAGGTGTCGATTTTTTCCTGGCGAGCGATAGCGAGCCTGTATTTAAGAGTAACTGGCCATTTTTGTAATCGATTTTTTTTAAATTGAGTTTAAAGGATTTTTTTTTTTTTTTTTATAAACTTTATTATTAGACGAATTGTATTAAGTTTAAAAGTAATGAACAGGCTTCGAACTATCTCACTTAACCCATTATACTACCACAGATCCTTCTTAAGCTGCACAAAATCATCTAAATATAGCGAGGTCATCGGTACAGAAGGGGTTAAGGCCTCATGGGTATTCGGACCCAGATGATTTTTACATAATAATTAATTGAACCACCAAGTAAGGCAGCATTGAACCACCAAGTAAGGCAGCATTGAACCACCAAGTAAGGCAGCATTGTTACTCTAAAGGGGAGATGGGCCTTTTTTCTTTTTTTTTCTTCTATTAATTCATTTATTCCTGTTTTTTGTTTTTTTTTTTTTTTTTCGCTAGACCTCCATCAAGCTTAGAAAAACACCCCCCTAAACCCCCCTTCAAGACAATCGGTAGAAAAATGTACCGGCCGGTTTCTCTCAAAATTTCCGACTCGCTATCGCTCGCCAGGAAATAATCGACACCTAAATGGCACGAAAGGTCTTAAAATTGACAACTAAATGGGGCAAAAGGTGTTAAATCGCCAAAATAATGGGTCGAACGTCATAAAATCTCAAAACAAATGGGGCTTAACACGAGGGAGAAAGGGGCCCACAATAGCGACCCACCTCCCCTTAAATTGGCAGTATATTACAAGTGATGTAGTCGTCTGATGGGCTTATCCTTATTGAATCTCGCATTAACCCTCTCAGACATATGACGCGATTTTGAGCCTATTAGGGATACTTTAAAGCCTTTGTTACCATCAGGGGTATTTAGAAACCTTTAGTTTACTTACTTCAACCTCTGCAGTTGTCTTTGAGTTAGCTGTGTTGAGCCTATTAGGGAAACTTTAAAGCCTTTATTACCATCAGGGGTATATAGAAACCTTTAGTTTAGTTACTTCAACCTCTGCAGTTGTCTTTGAGTTAGCTGTGTTGACCCGATTAGGGATACTTTAAAGCCTTTGTTACCATCAGGGGTATTTAGAAACCTTTAGTTTAGTTACTTCAACCTCTGCAGTTGTCTTTGAGTTAGCTGTGGGCAGAAAACTAATTTTGGAGAGGTAATTATAAGAGTGAGAGAACTCTATTAATTATTGCTAATCTGGCAACCTCTGCGTCATAAAAACGTGAAAAGGTTAATAATTTAAATTAAATCTTTGATAGTGGTCATAACTTTTGTTTGAGTGATGGTTGATGGAAGAGTAGTTATCGTAGGGTATTGATGTATGAATATTGTAGGTAAGATATTAATAGCATTGACTAAGATACTGCTGGCAGATCCAAAATGTTACCGCTACTATTTTGTGCGTGTGTTTGTGTGCAAATATATATGTACTGGTACATATAAGCGTATTTTTCAAGTATCTATCTTTCCACCTAACTAAATACCCCTCTCTCTCTCTCTCTCTCTCTCTCTCTCTCTCTCTCTCTCTCTCTCTCTCTCTCTCTCTCTCTCTCTCTATATATATATATATATATAATGTATATGTATATATGTATATATATATATATATATATATATATATATATATATATATATATATATATATATATATATATAGAGAGAGAGAGAGAGAGAGAGAGAGAGAGAAAACAAATATCACAGTTCATCAAATAAGGACCATTAATTAAGTGACGATGAAAAAGTAATAGGAATTTACTAATAATAACAATAATAATAATATTAATAATACAAATAACATTAATGATGATAATAAAATAATAAATATGATGTTAATAATAAGAAAAATATTAATAATCAAAATTATAATAATACAAATAATTATATCCATAAAAATCATAATAAAAGTATTAGATGGAGAGGGAAAAAATAAATCTTATATACATATAAAAACAGTAGTGATTTTGTGGACCTTTGTGAGGCGCCTGGGGCATAGATCACTTAGGGGAGGTGTCAAAACTTGGGGCCCTTGTAGCCATAACATTAACTTAGAGAGCTTGTCTTAGGCTTAGGGTAATACTAGCACTCTCTCTCTCTCTCTCTCTCTCTCTCTCTCTCTCTCTCTCTCTCTCTCTCTCTCATATATACCGGTAGGCCTATGTATGTTTTGTATATATATATATATACATACACCTTTGTATCCTTTGTATGTAAACCAACCTGTCTAAATATGCATCTATATATTTTCCATCGGTTTATATATATATATATATATATATATATATATATATATATATATATATATATATACATATATATATATATATATACAGTATGTATCTATATCTTTTGAGAGATGGAGGAGGGTAAATGAAGAAGGGAGGGAAATGAGGAAGGGAGGGAAATGAGGAAGGGAGGGAAATGAGGAAGGGAGAGAAATGAGACAGGGAGAGAAATGAAGGGAGGGAAATGGGAAATGAGGAAGAGAGGGAAATGAGGAAGGGAGGGAAATGAGAAAGGGAGGGAAATGAGAAAGGGAGGGAAATGAGAAAGGGAGGGAAATGAGAAAGGGAGGGAAATGAGAAAGGGAGGGAAATGAGGAAGGGAGGGAAATGAGGAAGGGAGGGAAATGAGGAAGGGAGGGAAATGAGGGAGGGAGAGAAATGAGAGAGGGATGATATGGAAAGTAGGGAATGAGGGAGGGAGGGAAATGAGAGAGGGAGGGAGGGAGGGAAATGAGAGAGGGAGGGAGGGAAATGAGGGAGGGAGGGCGGGAAATGAGAGAGGGACAGAGGGAGGGAAATGAGGGAGGGAGGGAGGGAGGGAAATGAGAGAGGGAGGAAGGGAAATGAGAGAGGGAGGGAGAGAGAATGATAATATGGAAGGGAGGGGAAGGAGGGAGGGAGGGAAATGAGGGAGGGAAGGAGAATGATAATATGGAAGGGAGGGGAAGGAGGGAGGGAGGGAAATGAGGGAGGGAGGGAAATGAGGGAGGGAGAGAGAATGATAATATGGAAGGGAGGGGAAGGAGGGAGGGAAATGAGGGAGTACAAAGGAAATCAAGCAACAACAGATCTAGTGACCCTTCTAGCTGCTTGTCCTCCAAAACACTGAGGATCAAGTGTCCAAACAGTGGTTTAGAGTGGGTAAGGGAACATTGAAAAGGGAACTACTGCCCTAGAACTAATGTCCGTGGCAGGATTAGGAAGTTAGTAGGGGACAGCTGGTTAGTAACTGAGGGGGGGATAAAATAAAGTTATTCATTTACAAAAGCAGTCAGTCGCGGGTTTGATGCGAGATATTTGTCTAAGCGGAGTTTAAATGAATCAACGGTGATGCAGTCTATAACGTCTCGGGGAAGCCCATTCCACAAGTTGACAACTCGATTGAAGAAGAAATTCTTAGATTCGTGTGAGTTAAAAGATTTACCAATAATTTTGCAACCGTTTCCCCGCGTGTAATTAGATTGGTCGATAGTGAAGTACTTACTACAGTTCATATTGTCGATGCCTTTGATGATTTTGAACACTTGAATTAAGTCACCTTTTAATCTGCGCTGGGTTAAAGGAAATAGATTTAATTCTCTAAGACGCTCTTCGTATGGTTTGTTCTTTAGGCTAGGTATCATTTTGGTAACTCTACGTTGAACTCGTTCTAGCTTGTTTATATCTTTTTGGTAATAAGGGCACCAGGATTGAACGCAGTATTCCAGAAGAGGGCGGACTAAGGAATTGTAAAGGGTTAGGATAACTTCTTTGGATTTATGCTCAAATGACCTGCCTATAAAGCCAATTATTTTGTTTGCCTTCTTAACAACTTCTGAACATTGTTGACTCGGTTTTAGGTTACTTGATATTGTTACTCCCAGATCGGTTTCTTTGTTTACATTCTTAAGCTGAGTGCCATTCATCGAATAGTTTGCTTTCTCATTTAGGTATCCGATATGTAGTACAGGTACTTTACATTTATCCGCATTGAAACTCATTTGCCAAATTTGGGCCCAACATGACAATTTATCTAGATTGTGTTGCATATCGTCAACTTGTTCTTTTGAGAGTACGCTATTTGCAATTTTTGTATCGTCAGCAAATTTTGAGATTGTACAGGCGAGACCCTCATCTATGTCGTTGATGTAAATTAGAAAGAGAATTGGTCCTAGTACCGATCCCTGGGGTACCCCGTTACTTACATTGGTCCATTTAGATGCCTTACCGTTTATGACTACTCTTTGCTTTCTGTCGCTGAGCCAATTTTCTATCCATTTCAACACACCGTCTTGTATTCCATGCGCTTTTAGTTTTAGCAGTAAACGTTTGTGGGGGAACTTTGTCAAAGGCCTTTTGTAAATCAAGGTATATAATATCTACAGCTTTACTCTCATCGTAGAGGTTGAGGATATCGTGGAAGAAGTCTAAGAGGTTTGTTAAACAGGAACGTTTTTTACGAAAGCCGTGTTGAGTATCTTTAAGTAAGTTATTTGCCTCTAAGTGATTTACGAGTCTGTCTCTTATGACCGTTTCTAGCATTTTAAATACAATTGAGGTTAAGCTAATTGGACGATAGTTACTGGGTAGGGATTTGCTGCCTTTTTTTAATATCGGTGTTACGTTGGCTAGCTTCCACTGATCAGGCATAGTCCCAGACTGCAAGGATTCATTGAATAGCAATGTCAGTGGTTAGCTTCCTTTAGAACTCTAGGTGAGATTATATCAGGTCCAGGCGTTTTATTTACCTTGAGTTTATCTAAACAATTCAATACTTCTCTCTCTGTAACGGTGATATTGCTTAGAACATCTGAATTATCAATCTGAATCGGCGATGGTGTAGGGATATCACTGAGGTCTTCGGTTGTAACAACTGATGCAAAGAAGGTATTGAGGGCATTACTCATTTGTACTTCGTCTTCGGAGTATGTGTGGAGTTACTCGTAGAGACAGATTGAGGAATGAAGAGATACGTAGGAGAGTGGGGCAGCAGGAACATTTGTCAGCCAGAGTGGACAGAAGGGTGCTGAGCTGGTATGGTCATGTTGAACGAATGGGAGATGAAAGGCTTACAAAGAGAATATGTGAGTCAGATACAAGGGGAGATAGAAGGGCAGGAAGACCCCCATTGAGATGGAGAGACTGTGTAAGAAAGGCTTTGGATGATAGAGGAATGACTATAGATCAGGCAGGGGAAGTGGTGGTGGACAAGAGTGAATGGAGAATGCTTGTGAATAGTTGAGTGAACACGTGGTCATTTGGAGTAAGGGGTCGGGCGCAAGTTGGACTAGATAATAGTCCATCAGGCGCCTGGCCCGGGGAGACGATTAATATAAAGGGTGTGTCTGGAAGTGTGGTGGGAGGGCTTGTGGCTTTGGCTCCGCTGCATGTCTGCCTGCCGAGATCGGAACCTCTCCGGGTGGTCAGGGGCCGGGGGAGTGCTGGAGCGACCTTGGTAACCCTGGTCTCTGGGTCTTCTCCTGGGTGACCTGGATGTGTGAGAGTTTGTGTTTTTTATCTTGTGTTTATTTTTTGTTTTATGATGTTTTTGTGTTTTCCCTGTTCTTGCTCTGTCTTGAGTCGGCTACCCCCAAAATGGGGATTGGGCCTGAGCATATAGATAGATAGATAGATAGACTTCGTCTTTGGTGTATTCTCCATTTTCATCGACTAACGGTCCAACAGTTGAAGTAACTACATTTTTCTTTCTGATATAACTATAGAATTCTTTCGGGTTTGTTTTACTTTGATTCGCAACATGTAACTCCAGGGTCTTTTTACTTTGCTTAATTAACTTTTTGGCTTTGCGTCGTAGCTCTACAAATTTCACCCGTTCTTCGTCATTTTGTGAGGATTTTAATCTATCATTAGCAAATTTTTTAGCAAGCAGACAGTCTGAAATATCTTTATTCCACCATTTGGGCTTATCATTATGGCCTGGACGCCGTATTTTCGATGGTATGCAGTCTTGCACTGCCTTAAGGTAAGTGGTTGTGAAACACTCCCAAGATGTATTTATGTCGTTATTGTTAGTCAGAAAGCTCCAGTCAGTTTCTTTAAGCTTTGATTTAAGTTTATGAAAATTTGCTTTCTTGAAATTAGGGACTTTCTCAATGCTGCTATTTGATTTGTTACTAGTAAACTTTAAAGTGAAAGTTATCGTACGATGGTCGCTGTTACTGAATTCATCACCAACATTCAAATTCTCTATTAATTCTTCTTTTGTTGCGAGTACAAGGTCAAGCACATTATTTCCACGGGTCGGAGATTGTACAAATTGAAAAAGTGAACTCTCTTGCAAGTTAGCATAGAGGTCGTGTCCAGAGTGTGAAGTAAGAATATCGCCCCATTTAGTCACGGGTAAGTTGAAATCGCCAAGAATTACGGTATCTTGTATGTTAGTTATTTCTGCAATTTGTTCATAAATTTCACTGTCAGTTTGCACTGATTGAGATGGGGGTCTGTATAATAAAGCTAGTGTTATTTTAGTTCCTCGTTTATTATTTAATAGTACGTAAGATATGTCTATATTCGCAATTTGAGGTTTTGTCATTAAGACGGGATTAAGACTTTCCTTTATAAAAAACAGAACTCCTCCATTTCTACTGATCCGACTTTTCTCAAACATTGTATAACCAGGAAGCGTATATTCGGCTAAAAAGTCTCTGTCTTCCGTATTTAACCAAGATTCTGTAATGCCGATTATATCATAATGTTCTGTAAACACGATTTCCTCTAGATCTGAAAATTTATTGCGTATGCTACGAGCATTTACATAAAACACCTTAAGAGTATTAGAGGGAGGGAAATGAGAGAGGGAGCAAGGGAAATGAGAGAGGGAGCAAGGAAAATGAGAGAGGGAGCAAGGGAAATGAGAGAGGGAGCAAGGAAAATGAGAGAGGGAGCAAGGGAAATGAGGGAGGAAGGAAGGGAAATGAGAGAGGGAGGAAGGGAAATGAGGGAGCAAGGGAAATGAGAGAGGGAGGAAGGGAAATGAGAGAGGGAGCAAGGGAAATGAGAGAGGGAGCAAGGGAAATGAGAGATGGAGCAAGGGAAATGAGGGAGGAAGGGAAATGAGAGATGGAGGAAGGGAAATGAGAGATGGAGGAAGGGAAATGAGAGAGGGAGCAAGGGAAATGAGGGAGGAAGCAAGGAAAATGAGAGAGGGAGCAAGGAAAATGAGAGAGGGAGCAAGGAAAATGAGAGAGGGAGCAAGGAAAATGAGGGAGGAAGGGAGTACAAAGGAGTACAAAGGAGTACAAAGGAAATCAAGCAACAACAGATCTAGTGACCCTTCTAGGCTGCTTGTCCTCCAAAACACTGAGGATCAAGTGTCCAAACAGTGGTTTAGAGTGGGTAAGGGAACATTGGAAAGGGAACTACTGCCCTGCCACTAACGTGGCAGGACTAGGAAGTTAGTAGGGGACATATGGGTTAGTAACTGAGGGGAGGATAAAGTTATTCATTTACAAACGCAGTCAGTCGCGGGTTTGATGCGAGATATTTGTCTAGGCGGAATTTAAATGAATCAACGGTGCTGCAGTCTATAACGTTTCGGGGAAGCCCATTCCACAAGTTGACAACTCGATTGAAGAAGAAATTCTTAGATTCGTGCGAGTTAAAAGATTTACCAATAATTTTGCAACCGTTTCCCCGTGTGTAATTAGATTGGTCGATAGTGAAGTACTTACTACAGTTCATATTGTCGATGCCTTTGATGATTTTGAACACTTGAATTAAGTCGCCTCTTAATCTGCGCTGGGTTAAAGGAAATAGATTTAATTCTCTAAGACGCTCTTCGTATGGTTTGTTCTTTAGGCTAGGTATCATTTTGGTAACTCTACGTTGAACTCGTTCTAGCTTGTTTATATCTTTTTGGTAATAAGGGCACCAGGATTGAACGCAGTATTCCAGAAGAGGGCGGACTAAGGAATTGTAAAGGGTTAGGATAACTTCTTTGGATTTATGCTCAAATGACCTGCCTATAAAGCCAATTATTTTGTTTGCCTTCTTAACAACTTCTGAACATTGTTGACTCGGTTTTAGGTTACTCGATATTGTTACTCCCAGATCAGTTTCTCTGTTTACATTCTTAAGCTGAGTGCCATTCATCGAATAGTTTGCTTTCTCATTTAGGTATCCGACATGTAGTACTTTACATTTATCCGCATTGAAACTCATTTGCCAAATTTGGGCCCAACATGACAATTTATCTAGATTGTGTTGCATATCGTCAACTTGTTCTTTTGAGAGTACGCTATTTGCAATTTTTGTATCGTCAGCAAATTTTGAGATTGTGCAGGTGAGACCCTCATCTATGTCGTTGATGTAAATTAGAAAGAGAATTGGTCCTAGTACCGATCCCTGGGGTACCCCGCTACTTACATTGGTCCATTTAGATGCCTTACCGTTTATGACTACTCTTTGCTTTCTGTTGTTGAGCCAATTTTCTATCCATTTCAACACACCGTCTTGTATTCCATGCGCTTTTAGTTTTAGCAGTAAACGTTTGTGGGGAACTTTGTCAAAGGCCTTTTGAAAATCAAGGTATATAATATCTACAGCTTTACTCTCATCGTAGAGGTTGAGGATATCGTGGAAGAAGTCTAAGAGGTTTGTTAAACAGGAACGTTTTTTACGAAAGCCGTGTTGAGTATCTTTAAGTATGTTATTTTCCTCTAAGTGATTTACGAGTCTGTCTCGTATGACCGTTTCTAGCATTTTACATACAACTGAGGTTAAGCTAATTGGACGATAGTTACTGGGTAGGGATTTGCTGCCTTTTTTGAATATCGGTGTTACGTTGGCTAGCTTCCACTGATCAGGCATAGTTCCAGACTGCAAGGATTTATTGAATAGTAATGTCAGTGGTTTGGAGAGCTCATTCTTAGCTTCCTTTAGAACTCTAGGCGAGATTGTATCAGGTCCTGGCGTTTTATTTACTTTGAGTTTATCTAAACAATTCAATACTTCTCTCTCTGTAACGGTGATATTGCTTAGAACATCTGAATTATCAATCTGAATCGGCGATGGTGTAGGGATATCACTGAGGTCTTCGGTTGTAAAAACTGATGCAAAGAAGGTATTGAGGGCATTACTCATTTGTACTTCGTCTTTGGTGTATTCTCCTTTTTCATCGACTAACGGTCCAACAGTTGAAGTAACTACTTTTTTCTTTCTGATATAACTATAGAATTCTTTCGGGTTTGTTTTACTTTGATTCGCAATATGTAACTCTAAGGTCTTTTTACTTTGCTTAATTAACTTTTTGGCTTTGCGTCGTAGCTCTACAAATTTCACCCGTTCTTCGTCATTTTGTGAGGATTTTAATCTATCATTAGCAAATTTTTTAGCAAGCAGGCAGTTTGAAATATCTTTATTCCACCATTTGGGCTTATTATTATGGCCTGGACGCCGTATTTTCGATGGTATGCAGTCTTGCACTGCTTTTAGGTAAGTGGTTTCGAATAACTTCCAAGATGTATTTATGTCGTTATTGTTAATTAAAAAGCTCCAGTCAGTTTCTTTAAACATAGCTCTAAGTTTATGGAAGTTTGCTTTCTTGAAATTAGGGACTTTTTCGATGCTACTATTTGGTTCGTTACTAGTAAACTTTAAAGTGAAAGTTATCGTACGATGGTCGCTGTTACTGAATTCATCACCAACATTCAAATTCTCTATCAATTCTTCTTTTGTTGCAAGTACAATGTCAAGAACGTTATTACCACGGGTCGGCGTTCGAACAAATTGATAAAGCGAACTCTCTTGCAAGTTCGTATACAAGTCATGTCCGGAGTGTGAAGTAAGAGTATCGCCCCACTTGGTCACAGGTAAATTAAAGTCGCCAAAAATTACGGTATCTTGTGAGTTACTTACATCTGCAATTTGTTCGTAAATTTCTCGGTCAGTTTGCACTGATTGAGCTGGAGGTCTGTATATTAACGCAAGTATTATTTTTGTACCTTTATTATTCTTTATTAGCACAAAAGATGTGTCGACGTTCACAATTTGAGGTTTTGACACGAGGGTCGGGTTAAGACTTTCTTTGATATAAAATAAAACGCCACCTCCATTTTTATTTATTCGGCTGTTCTCAAACATTACATAACCGGGAAGTGAATACTCTGCTAAAAAGTCTCTATCTTCTGTATTGAGCCAAGATTCTGTTATGCCAATCACATCATAATTTTCTGTAAACACTAGTTCCTCTAAATCTGAAAATTTATTGCGTATGCTACGAGCGTTTGCATAGAAAACCTTTAAAGTTGCGGTTTTAGAACTCGCATTACGTTCTTTCATCGAATTATTGGTTCTGGTCGGATCTACATTTACATTCATGGCTGTCCTCGGTCCTCGGTCGTTATCCCTGACGGTTTTGAATTTGGGTCGTGTTGGTGGAGATTTATCCAAATTCGCGGTTCTTGACGGGAAATGAGAGATGGAGCAAGGGAAATGAGGGAGGAAGGGAAATGAGAGATGGAGCAAGGGAAATGAGAGAGGGAGCAAGGGAAATGAGAGAGGGAGCAAGGGAAATGAGAGAGGGAGCAAGGGAAATGAGAGAGGGAGCAAGGGAAATGAGAGAGGGAGCAAGGGGAATGAGAGAGGGAGCAAGGGAAATGAGGGAGGAAGGGAAATGAGAGAGGGAGGAAGGGAAATGAGAGCGGGAGCAAGGGAAATTAGAGAGGGAGCAAGGGAAATTAGAGAGGGAGCAAGGGAAATTAGAGAGGGAGGAAGGGAAATTAGAGAGGGAGGAAGGGAAATGAGAGAGGGAGCAAGGGAAATGAGAGAGGGAGGAAGGGAAATGAGAGAGGGAGCAAGGGAAATTAGAGAGGGAGCAAGGGAAATGAGAGAGGGAGCAAGGGAAATTAGAGAGGGAGGAAGGGAAATGAGAGAGGGAGCAAGGGAAATTAGAGAGGGAGGAAGGGAAATGAGAGAGGGAGCAAGGGAAATGAGAGAGGGAGCAAGGGAAACGAGAGAGGGAGCAAGGGAAATGAGAGAGGGAGCAAGGGAAACGAGAGAGGGAGCAAGGGAAACGAGAGAGGGAGCAAGTGAAATGAGAGAGGGAGGAAGGGAAATGAGGGAGGGAGCAAGGGAAATGAGGGAGGAAGGGGAAGGAGGGAGGGAGGAAGGTAAATGAGGGAGGGAGGAAGGGAAATGAGAGAGGGAGGAAGGGAAATGAGGGAGGGAGCAAGGGAAATGAGGGAGGAAGGGGAAGGAGGGAGGGAGGGAAAGGAAGGAGGAAGGGAAATGAGAGAGGGAGCAAGGGAAATGAGGGAGGAAGGAGGGAGGAAGGAGGGAGGAAGGGAAATGAGGAGAACTCAGATAATCTATATATACCCCCCCCCCCCCTCTATAGAAGGCCTACCCCACCGTCCATTAGAACCCTATTATTATAGTGAGGGATGCTATAAGTTGGTCATAGCAGGGGCATAGTTCCTTCAATAAGTTCATCCACCCTACATACTATACTAACTCTGCATTTCAAGGTTTATATTGTTCCATAGTAACTACTAGTCATGTATATATATATATATATATATATATATATATATATATATATATATATATATATATATTATATATATATATACTGTATATATTTATTTTTTTTAAAGCTTGATGAAGGTCTAGGGAAGACACTAGAAATATGATAGATAAGCGTATATATTAATATAAATGAATCCCCCTAAAAATAAACACGATCCATTGGCCTGTCGGGAGCAGAAACAGGGGAAAATTTGACTCATTAGCTCACAATGTGGGAGGAATGAAAGTTAGGACGCCTCGGGCCTAATCTTATATAATCACTTATATAAATTCGTTGATGTTCTATGTTTGTATGTGAGCAATTGTAAACGATTGGGTTTATTTTTGGATGGAACTTGCTTTTCATTAATATTATATATTATATATATATATATATATTTTTTTTTTTTTTTTTTTTTAAAGAGACAATGAACGGAGGAAGGAAAAACACAGATAAAACAAAAAGGTCCATGTGCCTAAAGGCATCCTCTATTCATAAAATGTTTGTAACAACTGGATTTAAACATTTGTAGATTGTAAGTTTGTGGAAAGCAATTCGAGGGAAGTGAATTCCAAAGAGTAGTAGCTCTGGGGATAAATGAATTCTGATAAGCAGAAGTTCTGCATTGTGGAGGAGAAAGTGTAAATTCATGGGCGGTCTCAGCTGCCCTAGTTCTACAGGGAAAGATGTGGAGAGGCGGCACAATTGAAGCAAGTTCCTCGGAACAATTGCTGTGAAAATATCTGTAGAATAATGCAAGGGATGCAACGTTTCTTCGTATGGATAATGTAGGAAGGTCCTGTGTGATTGCAGGGTTATTGATTAATCTAATAGCTTTATTTTGAATTTTGTCCAACTGCCTCAATGCAACCACTCCACTTCCACCCCACAGAGGTGAACAGTAATCCATCTGAGAACGCACATGACTTTTATATATCACGGCCAACTGCTCGTCAGTGAAGAATTCTCGAACTCTGTACAGGAGTCCCAGTTTTTTAGAGGCATTCTTAGCAATGCTTCTAACATAATGTGTCCAGCTCAAGTTAGTA
Organism: Lithodes maja; assembly: GCA_037953745.1. NCBI lineage: Eukaryota > Metazoa > Arthropoda > Malacostraca > Decapoda > Lithodidae > Lithodes > Lithodes maja. The sequence continues at coordinate 23,778 of JBAKBP010031792.1, forward strand.
GTTAATGTTACACCGAGAATGTCAATACTAGGGGAAGTGGGAATATTTACATCATTAAAAAATATATGGGAGTCAGTGAGATTCTGTCGGTTAGAAAATTGAATGTACTTGGTTTTCTGTGCATTAAAGGAAACTAGATTCTTTTGTCCCCATCCATTAATTCTAGAAAGGTCCTGGTTCAGAGAAATTGCAGTGTTTATTTTTGAATTTATAAGATCGGGTTG
>JBAKBP010031793.1:0-24000 GCA_037953745.1 Lithodes maja
CTGGAACTCTCTACCCCTACTTTTGCTCATTATATGACTTAAACTGTGTCAAACTCCGTGTCCAGATATTTTTATTCTTACGTATCTTTTGTTTTGTATTGTTTTTTGTGTTTCTAAGGGGAGACTTGGAGGGGGGCACTCATCGCAGTGAGCTTTTCGTATTCTCCACTTCTTACACATATGTACAGATAAATCATTTAATATAGAATAATAGCTTAGGTAAGGGATACGTATAATCATGACCCTTTTGTTCTATGACCCAGGTGGCTAAGACCTTTTCGGTTGTATGGGTTTAACCGTTTTGGCCAGTTGTCTAGGCAACCATATAACTGAGAGTTGTAATCATTGTGTTTCTCCTTCAGATAAACCTGGTTCGTGCCCAACAGTTCTCGTCCCTGTGTCTGGGTGAGCGAGGGGGCTCCTACCGGGGCTCCTGCTTCCACTCTGTCCTCAGGAGGGGCGGGGTGGGTGAGGGGCTGGTAGGGGGGGACTATGAAGGCAGGGGAGGCAAGGGGGGAGCACCAGTCATGGAGGGGGTGGAGGGGGAGAAGGAGGTTGCCAGGACGTGTGTTAGAGGCATGGTTAGTATATTATGGTTTGTTATTACTTTATCCTTCTGTACGATGGCATCATATATATATATATATATATATATATATATATATATCGTGTCTCAGCAAAGCCTACGTTAAATTGGAGGATGAACTCCTTGCGTAAATATAAATCATAATGTCTCTATGGTAACATTTCAGATTATGCATACTCCTGTTACAATACATTAAATGTATTGTATTAATAAGGGTAGAAGGTGATGTGAAACCTTCATTGTTTTTTGTTATTAACCCCTTCTGTACCACGATGTCTTTTCAATTGACCACTTGCGAGTTTCAGTCTATAAGGAAGCTCGCCTGTAAACATCTATATTAAACACAAATACAGTAATTATGTACATTTTTGATGGATAGTATGTTGAATTGGGTTTTATGTATAAACAAATGTACTAACACCGTATTATAGCTAGTTATTCTGCTAAATATCGATGTCTACAGCTCCAACTTCCTTATAAAATGAAACTCGCAGGTAGTCAATTGTACTCTTGCTATATTTAGACAATTGTGTGCAGTTTTAGAAAGATCTGTGGTAGTTAAAAGGGTTAAGTGAGATAGTTCGAAGCCTGTTAATTGTTGGAGGCCCTTTTGAAACTGAGTTAAACCGTCTAATAGTAGCTAGAATATAATTAAGGAGACTTCATTGGTACAGAAGGGGTTATTAATCACACTAGTAATATTATGTGCTTAGAGGCACATGGGGGTCACTTTGGACATTTCCTGTAGCTTATAACACTATAGAGATTTGTGAATAAAGGTGTAAGAAACCTACATGGGTTTCACTTCAACTTTCACCTTCATTAGTACAATACATTAAATGTATTGTAAAAGGCAAACTATGCAGAATCTGACATTTTAACATTAGAGGCATTGTGATTTATAATTACCCAAGGAGTTCATCCTCCAATTTAATGAAGGCTTTGCTGAAACACCCTATATATATATATATATATATATATATATATATATATATATATATATATATATATATATTTATATATATATATATATTTATATATATATATATATTTATATATATATATATATATATATATATATATATATATATATATATATATGTTTATTTTTATTGTTTTCTATATTCCAAATAATCCCTCTCGGGCATAAGCTGAGACCCTGTACATTCAACCGTTATGAACGGTGAAGCCTGTGAGGTCTCGTTCCAGTTTAGGGAGTGAGACACGTGAAACACTTTTAGCTGTAACCAGCCCCTGCCATCTTGCCTTTGCAGGATGCTTGGGGCTTAGTTGCTCACCCATGGTTCGAAACAGCCCCCTCTCTGAAGCTGACTCGCTCCAGTGCTTCACTGTGCCACCTATTGAGAAATTAACTCACTAGGCATTGCCTCTCTTTAGCATATTTTGAATATGGGAATATTCATACAGTGCTATTTAATCAGGGAACAATGAGGGTTTATATTTGGCGTTTCGGTGGGCTTTGTGGTAATGCATTGATACTAGGTACAGCACAAATTCCATCCCAATAATATCTTCCTGTTGACATATCAGGATTTTGAACCTGGATCCATTGGAGTCCATTGGCAAGACCACTCCACCACACCACCCCTGATATATATATATATATATATACAGTATATGTATATATATATATATATATATATATATATATATATGTGGTGGAGTGGTCTTGCCACTGGACTGGTAATCCAATGGTCCCGGGTTCAAATCCTGATATGTCAATGGGAAGATATTATTGGGATGGAATTTGTGGGTGAGCAACTAAGCCCCATGCATCCTGCGAAGGCAAGGTGGCAGGGGTTGGTTGCAGCTAAATGTGCTTCACGTGTCTCACTCCCTAGACTGGAAAGAGACCTCACATGCTTCAGCGTTCATAACGGTTGAATGTACAGGCTCTCAGCCTATGCCCGAGAGGGAGTAGTTGGAATATAGGAAAAAATAAATAAAAATAAATACAAAATAATAATATATACCGGTATATATATATATATATATATATATATATATATATATATACAGTATATATATATATATATATATATATATATATACAGTATATATATATATATATATATATATATATATATATATATACAGGGTGTTTAAGCAAAGTCTACATTAAATTGGGGGATGAACTCCTTGGGTAATTCTAAATCAAAATGCCTCCTATCAATCTTGCCAATTGATAAGTATATTATTCAATACCCTATTCCAAATATGTAGTCCAAAAATCTTGACCATTAAACTCTATACCTCACAATCAACTGGAGTAATCGAGAAAATATTTCTAGCATTCGGGAAGGGTTAGCCAGGGAAGAGGTGTGGCAATTTTCAACCCATTTGTTGTAGTCATTTTTGACTTAAAGAAGTTATGGGTCACGATTTCTGAACAAGTAATTTGGAACTGGGTATAGTCTAGCTAACGTACTTATCAACCAATGGTTTGTCCATTCTCCCACCAGGTAATGCGAGCTAATGCCCGGCCAGAGACAACAGCACAGTTCCTGATTAGTGTAAAGGACGGTTCTCGCACCAAGTTGGTTCTATCCCTTTGGTCGGGTGTGTGAGGGATAGAGGCGGTCGAGAAGGCCTGTGAGAAACCTGCATTGTCTGTTACTATCAAGGACTGTGGGTGGGTCCTTCCTTGCTGAAATGAAGAGATTGTGGACTGATGATAGGAGTGTGATTGGGGTCATAGTAACTTGTAGCTTTAAAAACATGTTATTCTAATTCAAAGTATGACCTTGCTATATTAGAGAGATTGAAGCCGTGGAGAGGGCGTGTCAAAAACCTGTTATATTTATGCCACTCCAATAGACTGTCTTTTGGTCCTTCCATGTTAGAGTAGGATATAAATACAGAGGGATGCAGCTGGGTTTTATCTTGCTAGACTGATAAAGGGGTAGAGGTGGTGGAGAGGGCCTCTGGGAAACCTGCTCTATCCGTTACTATCCAGGACTGTGGGTGGGTCCTACAGAAGAATAGAGCAGTACAAAATTTAAGTTAATGTGATCCTACTAGATTAGAGTGATGAAAGTGGTGGAGAGGGCCTGTGAGAAACCTGTTCTATGTGTTACTATCCAGGGTTGTGGTTGGGTCCTGTCTTACTAGGATGGATAGATAGAGGACTGTGGATGGGTGGTGCCTTGTTTACTTAGGCCTTTGTGGGATAGAGGTGGTGGAGAGGGCTTGTTAGAAACCTCTTACTATCAAGGGTTGGGTTTTGTCTTGCTAAGAGGAGATTTGTATTTATTAGTCTTAATTTGTTCATTTATATATTTATTATATTTAGTTTCCTCCTAAGACCTTCATCAAGCATATAAAATTTCCCCCAAGACCCCCTTCGAGATAGGTTTGTACATTTTTCGGTAGACAAATTTTCCGGCCAAAGGCCGGATATTCCTAAAATACATGCTCGCTATCGCTCGCTAGTAAAACAAAATTGACACCTAAATGGCACAAAAAGTCTTAAATCACCAAATTAATGGGGATAAGCATAAGGGAGAAAGGGGTCCAGAAACCCCCCCCCCCCCCCCCCCAACTTAAATAGGGCTAGAAGTTTAGAGGTCTGTGGATAGGTGTCTAGTAAAGGTACAGATGTGGTGGACTGAGCTTGTGAGGGACCTGCTTCATCTGTGGTTAGATCCTGCCTTGCTTAACCTATTCAGTACAGGTGAAATCCTTTTCATTATATTCGGGCAACTATTAGACGATTTTATTAAGTCTAAAAAAGGCCTCCAACAATTAACAGACTTCGAACTATCTCACTTAACCCTTTTTACTACCACAGATCCTTCTTTAACTGCACAAAATCATCAACATATAGCTAGAATAACATTAAAATCATCAACATATAGCTAGAATAACATTAAAATCATCAACATATAGCTAGAATAACATTAAAATCATCAACATATAGCTAGAATAACATTAAAATCATCAACATATAGCTAGAATAACATTAAAATCATCAACATATAGCTAGAATAACATTACAATCATCAACATATAGCTAGAATAACATTAAAATCATCAACATATAGCTAGAATAACATTAAAATCATCAACATATAGCTAGAATAACATTAAAATCATCAACATATAGCTAGAATAACATTAAAATCATCAACATATAGCTAGAATAACATTAAAATCATCAACATATAGCTAGAATAACATTAAAATCATCAATATATAGCTAGAATAACATTAAAATCATCAACATTTAGCTAGAATAACATTAAAATCATCAACATATAGCTAGAATAACATTAAAATCATCAACATATAGCTGGAATAACATTAAAATCATCAACATATAGCTAGAATAACATTAAAATCATCAACATATAGCTAGAATAACATTAAAATCATCAACATATAGCTAGAATAACATTAAAATCATCAACATATCGCTAGAATAACATTAAAATCATCAACATATAGCTAGAATAACATTAAAATCATCAACATATAGCTAGAATAACATTAAAATCATCAACATATAGCTAGAATAACATTAAAATCATCAACATATAGCTGGAATAACATTAAAATCATCAACATATAGCTAGAATAACATTAAAATCATCAACATATAGCTAGAATAACATTAAAATCATCAACATATAGCTAGAATAACATTAAAATCATCAACATATAGCTAGAATAACATTAAAATCATCAACATATAGCTGGAATAACATTAAAAAGACGTCGCCGGTACAGAAAGGGTAAGAAACCTAAAATCCCTGTTAGAAATAATGTGACTGTAGCTGCTCGTGTTCTTTTGTATTACATTGTCTTGCATAATTTTTGTTTATTTTGTTATAGTTTGCTCCCTAGACCTTCATCAAGCTTTAAAAATCCCCCCCCCCCCCCACGAGACCCCCCTTCGAGTTAAATGCATGCATTTTTCGGTTCTTATAACCCAGGCACGCCAGTAACAAATCGACACCTAAATGGCAGCAAAGGTCTTAAAATCACACCAAACTAATGGGGCAGCGAACGTCTAAAAATATCATAACTAATGGGTCTAAACATAAGGGAAAAGGGGGTCCAAAAAGAACACCCTTAAAGGGGTAATGCTTGGTTTTTGGTCTACAGTATGTATGTATTAATTTATTTATTTTTGAGTTTCCTCGCTAAACCTCCATCAAGCTTAAAATAGCACCCCCTAGACCCCCTTTCAAGATAAATTTGTAAATTTTTCAGTAGAAAAATGGCCCAGCCGAAGACCGATTCCTTCTAAAATTACAGGCTCGCTACCGCTCGCCAGGAAAAGATCGACACCTAAATGGCACGAAACGTCTTAACATTGACGAAGAAATGGGGTGAAAGGTCTTAACATCGACAAACTAACGGCACAAAAATCTAAAAACATGCTAAACATGAGGGAGAAGGGGGTCCAGAAAAAGCGAGTTACGTATACCTCCCCTTAAAGGTGGGGGCTCATGGGTTGAGATTAACATGGAATGATAATCGCCAAGCTGTACATAATTATCTTGCAAAATGCAATGGCACTGGAATAATTATTAACAATGGTATAAAGGATTTTGTGGATCGTCTATACCGGGCCTGTGACGTCACAAGAGTGTAAGTCCACCATCCAGTCTAGGCTAAGGATACTGGTGTGACATCACTATGACGTCACAGGCCCGGTATAGACGATCCGCAAAATCCTTATACCATTGTTAATAATTATTTCAGTGACATTGCATTTTACAAGATAATTATATGCAGGTTGGCGATTATTTGTCCATGTTTACCTCAACCCATGAGCCCCCACCTTTAAGTGAAGATATTCCTTTAATGTCACCACCTCCAATATAGATACTCATAAATCAGTATACCCTTAGATATTAACCCTTTGACAGTTTTTTCTGGTTATCAGTAGACGATGTTCTACAACTTAGGAAGGATCTGTGGGAATGGAAAGGGTAAAGACTATCCCAATTAACCCTCTGACTTCCATATACTCTTCATAATCTGAATAAAATCGTCTAATAATAGCTGGACTACCGGAAAGAAACACGTATTGTACACCCCCCCCCCCCTCCCCTTCTGTACCGCAACGTCTTTATAAGTTTATTCTAGCTGTATCTAGACGATTTTGTGCTATTTAACAAGGATCTGTGGTAGTAAAAATGGTTAAGTGAGTAGTTCGATCCCTGTTAATTGCTGTAGGTCTCTTTTAAACTGAATAAAATCATCTAATAGTAACCAGAGTAAAGTTAAAAGGACGGCCTCGGTACTGAAAGGGTTAACCCAGAGAATAAGCAGTTTGTTGACAACGTTACGCTTCTTTAAAGGGGTATTACTCGCTTTTTCTGGATCCCCTTCTCCCTCATGTTTAGCATATTAGGTTTGAGGTTTTCTGACGTGTGTTCCATTAGTTTGGCAATTTTGGGGCCTTTCGCCTTATTTTGTTATCAATATTTAGACAATTCGTGCCCTTTAGGTGTCGATTTTTTCTTGGCCAGTGTAAGCGAGCCTCTAATTTTAGAAGGAACCGGCCTTCGGCTGGGACATTTTTCTACCAACAAATGTACATATTTATCTTGAAAGGGGGTCTAGGGAGTGTTTTTCTAAGCTTGATGGAGTTCTAGCGAGGAAACTCAAAAATAATTTAATAGAAAAATATATCGACCAATAACCAAGCACTACCCCTTAACCCCTACTGTACCGGAGGATATAGTAATAAAAGTCCCCCCCCCCCCCCAGTCCCAAGCAATGTGGCCAAAATGGCAAGATAGAACAACCTTCCACCTCAAGAGATGAAGGAAGACTGACTCTCCCAGCCTTCAGTGGGTTTTATATAAACTGAGAAATAGTGCCATATCGAGAGCAGTGCTCAAATGGTCGTGGTACCAGGCACAACCTGATACAGGCAGTTACAAAGAAAGTACATTACTGATGGCTCTCAGCCGTCGCTGGGACTGGGGAGTGACTTATGTACTGACGGCTGGTAACCGTCGCTGGGATTGGACGGGTTAAGCCCATATCTTGAGAAGAAGCTATCAATGAAGCTCATACCAATAAGTGTTACATGGTCCTTATATTTTTCCTGGTGAGTGATAGCGAGCCTGAAATTTAGACAGAACTGGCCTTTGGCGGGCAAATTTTTGTTACCGAAAAATATACAAAATTATCTCTAGGAGGGGTCTTAGGGTCATTTTTTATAGTTTGATGGTCTTGGGAGGAAACTAAAAATAATAACTTAATCAATAAATAAATGAACAAATAAATACTAATGAATACAAATCTCTCCCTTAGTTAACCCCTTCTGTACCGGCTACGTCTTTTTTAACTTTATTCAGGCTACTGTTAGACGATACTTGTGCAGTTTATAAAGTACATGCAGCAAGTAACCGGTTCGAACATCTTATCTTAACCCTTTTAACTACCGCAGATCCTTCTTCAACTGCACAAAATCGTCTAAACATAGCTAGAATAACATTGAAAAGATGAATCTGGTAAAGAAGGGGTTAATATGTTGTATACATTTGAGTAGAGGCGGGGCCATTAATCCTCTCAATATTAGGACACCACTTTTGTTTCCATGCTGGCTACAATTAGACCATTTTATTTAGTTTTTGAGAGATCCATTTTCATCCATTCATTTCCGTCGAAGTCCTTTTCATCAAATTATGGTTACCATTAGACTTTTTCCTTCGTTTGAAGTCTACCTCTAAATGGTAAATACGATCGCACTAAACCCTCTTAATAATAATAATAATAATAATGTAAAACTTGCAAAATAAACTAACGAGGACAAGACAATATAAAAGCAAAGGAACTAATCAAAATCGTTATGTAGAAATAACGCTTTAGCAAAATAAAATTTGAAATAAAAGAACACAGTTGACAGGTCCTTCTTTAACTACATAAAATCGTCTAGTTTCAGCACGAACCAATAGTAATAGGGGTTAAACAACAGCGTACAAACTACCATGGTACACCATCTTACTCACACACATTCTTTAATAAACTGCCTAAAATGTTACCCTGGAGACAGTGCTAAATGTTACCCTGGAGACAGTGCTAAAACCCTCCTCGAATACTGAATGGTTTAATACAATGACGACCTTAAGGGGGGTGACCTGCTTTTTATCTCTCTTTCTCTGGCTTGTATCCATTCGGCCTCATACAGCCTACTGTTTTAATCCCCATCCATGTGTCGATTTCTTCCTGGCGAGATAGAGCGAGCCAGCATTGTATGAAGAAATCCAGCTTCGTCGGAGACATGTTTTTATCGAAAAATATACAAATTTAGCCTGCTGTCAACAAGATTATAAAAAGTATACTGAATCGCTAACGCTCGTCAGGAATAAATCGACACCTGGATGTGGATATACGCCTTAAAACAGTTGGCTGAATGGGGCCAAATGGATACAACCCAGAGAGAGAGAAAACAAACGATGTGGGCCCCTTAAGTCATTTTAACATCATCCTGGCCACTAATAGGCGATTTTATTCAGCTTAAAATGGCCTCTAGCATTTAACAGGATTTAAACTAAGTCATCTAACCCTTTTTACTACCACAGATCTGTCTCAAACTGCCATTTTTTTTATAAATATAGCTAGATTAAAAATTAAAAGACGTCGCCGGAACAGAAGGGGTTAATGATGCTTCCGGTTCAAAGACTTCACATGGTTGTATTGAAATTTACGATACAGATTTTGTGTAATAGATGTAGAAATCTTATGTTTGGTTATCTGTGGGTATGCAATACTTTGGGCTGCAATATTTAAAGCTTCATTAATATTTTTTAGGTTGCAATGATCATATAGCAGTTTACAATCAAATATTTTGTTTCCTTGATTATATGAATCAATATATGTAATACTATTTTTTGATTAAGTGACACGATACAGCCTACGGTAAATTATAACTGAACAGTCTTAGACATTGATGCCTTAACAATGTTGTTAGTTATATGTTACAGAATTATCAGATTTTCGTTTTCAACAGTTTTTGTTTTTGTATAGAAGCTTTTGATTATAAACATATTGTAAAGTATATAAATACATTTATATTTCAAACATTAGTAATAAAACAATTGAATTGAATATGCGTATGTTAATTGTTTGTTTCAGACACCCTCCAAAAATACTCACACCGAAATATTGTTAAACAAATATATAGACAAGCAGGGTGTTAAACCAAAGCCGAGTTCATTGTTTGCAATCGTTATTATTGTGTATGCAAAGATAAAATTGTAGTTTATAGTTCAAATTATGACTTTGAAAGTGATAAGTTGCCCCAAAAAAATTATTTCATGTTCATTTTCTTGCATTTCTAGTCATACGGCGGGGCAGGCGATCACGAATTTGGACTATGTGTCAACAAACGTGATGATGTATTTCTTATGTGATTTCGTTGGAATGGGGCCCATAACATCCACAGCCAATAGTTGCCAAGGCTTGATGACTGATTTTTCTGGCAAGTCCTGGGTTTTTTGCGATTACTATTGTCATCCAGATATGCCAGACATCTATTCCAAGTGAGGCCTTTTAGGACAGACTCCATGAGAAAGTGGCGGGCCCATTGCAGAATCCAAACGGCAGGACGTTGAACTCATACAGGTTGTCCCTGCTGGTGGTGAAGGCAACATTTTGTTGATGTTCTTTATGGACAGGTACCTGCCAATACCCGGCCTGAAGGTCCAGCAATGTGATCCACTTGGATCCATTTAGGGAAAACCAGTGGGTCGTCTATCCTGGTTAGAGGTGTTGCATCCTTTAACATGACATCGTTGAGTCTGCGATAATCCACGCAAAACCTTGTGGAGCCTTCCTGTGTTTTTACTAGAACCACGGGTGAAGGCAAAGGGCTGGTGGTGGGTTTGGCTAATCCTGTATCTAGCATTTCTTGTACTTGTCGCTCTGCTTCCTGCCGCTGAAGGGGATTCGTCTGTTGGGACGGCTGGCGGATGGAGGGACCTGTCGTGTGAATCAGGTGATCTAGGACGTAAGTTTTGTCAATTTCGGTGGGGTATTTGGTAATCATGTGCTGGTATCAATGGCGAATTTGTAACAGCTGGAATCTCTGTGTAGGTGATAGGTAGTTTGGAATGGTGGGAGGGCGGTTTCTTCGGATGTTGGTTTGATGGTGGTAGCATCATCGAACTTCTCCAAATCGCCTATGGCGAGCCCTTTTGGTAAGGTAACGGGCTCGTACCTGATGTTCGCAATTTGGACGGTGTTAATGTGAGGTGGCAAAGCAGCTGGTTATATCCGACATCTAGGTGCCAGTAGTTGTTCAACTCTGGGTGCCAACACTAGAGCAATGTGGGAAGGCTTCTTAATGGATATCCACATTTGATGATTTGGTGGAACATTGAGGCACTGTGTTGCTACAGCTGGTGCCACGATGATGGGGTCAGGAGGCTTGCCATTGTTAGTTTTGAGTACACTGGCACATTTATAGGACATGAGGGTCTTCTTCTTGGTCACGTTGGGGGACTTTGTAGGTGTCTTCTTTGAGTTTTTTGTTTTTGTTTTAATTGTTTGTTCAGGTAACTTGTGGCAATAAAACAAAAAAATCGTTTTTTTGGTTGAAGATGGCATGAACTACTGTATAGTCATCGCTTACAGTCAATCTGTGCCTGGAGCTTTTCCATAACGTCAAGTCCCAGGTAACCATCATACTGTTGGCACTCTGAGTCGAAGACGATAAATGGGTGGTGGCAAGAGGATTGAGGCTTGGGCGTGGCGACGTATAAGGGTGCCGTCTCCCGCACTGATTGAGTTGGAGCGAGAAGGGCGGAGTGACCCAAATTTCTTCCTGTTCTTGTAGAGAAAATGACTGAACAGGCAAGAGCTGGCGGCTCCCGTATCTACTAATAACACGGACTGCTATGCCTTGCAATATAATTAACTTATAGATGGGTGGGGCACGGGTTAGTTTCTGTCCCCCCGTCATGGCTGATATTGACGGTGGTGGCTTAAAAAATCTGAGGGTGCCAGGTCCTCATCAGCTGGTTCTTCTGCTTTAATGTACATTTCTTGGTCTTAGGGAAAGGCGTCCATGGTTGGCATCTTCGGGGTCCTTTTCTTCATTATTCACTTGCATTCGAGGTATCTGTCGCTGCTTTTGACGTAATTGATCCCTCAAATCGTGGATTGCGCATATTGAATTGCAAGCCACATAGTCGAAAGGGTTTATCAGTATAAGGAAGTTGTCCCTTGGTTTGACAGACGGCTTCCCAGAGGAATGAATCATGGGATGGTACTCGGTGGGGGTCTTTTTCCTGGGGTATCTGTCTTTTGCCATGATGTGTGTTTCTTCGGGATTCTTGCGTCAGGGTGTATACTGCTGGCGCTAAGGTCGAGTGGTGATCCGTTTGATAGCTCCTAGCTTGGGTAGGTTGATGTTGGTGGTGAGTAGTTTACGGATAGTTATTATATCCCGCTTAAATCCCACAGGGTCATGAATAGAGAAATGTTCCCGGATGTTACTTGTGAGCAGTCACAGAAGAAAATTGAACACATGTTCATTCCTTTGGGTCTAGGTGTTGAGGGGGTAGGCTGCCCTGACGTGTTGGTTGGTGGACACCAGAGTTCCTTGAGGTTTCCCTCGAACTTGACATTGTGTATGTTGGATAATGCAACTACGGTGCCGAGGGGTGGTTGCACCGCATTGATCACTAATTGCCTGAATGCGTTCCAGGTCAGATCTGGGTGGATTTTTCCGGCCACTCAAATTACTGCTTTACCGAGGTGTGTCAGAAGGACCGCAATCTTTTCCATCTGTATTATATGTATGGTCTAGCACGGGACTTACCATGCCAAATAAGTTTGAATATCATATATTTTGCGTTATACCCCGGAATGAGGATGTGTGATCTAGCAGCCATGTCTGCTGTTTGCTTGCCTCTACTTTTTTGCAATGTATCTCGTATGAATGTTTTTCTCTGAATTATGAACCACCGACTGCCATCAGTGTTATACCATGCTTTATGCTAGGTTTACTGAGTGAAGGTGGATCCTAACTTAACTGGGTAGGGAATATAGTCACTTATACACACACATGCAAACATGCAGAGGTATAAGTTATTATATTCAGACAAAATAACAACAAGGAATGGCTTATATACTAATGGTTCACACATGAAATAATACACACAATATACATAAGATCATAGACATGAAATAACTATAATCCGGAGCTGAGATGCAAGCACGATATGAACATAAGGAGTTCATGCTCCTTGAAACAATAATTTATAACACACAATAAATAAGAATGTCTCTTGCAAACGAGAGTTTATGTTAGATATATCTTTATCCTAAACAGCGCACTTTTAGATGTCTTCTAACATAGATATGATAAAATCAGCAGAGCACTTATCGAACGAATTTAAACATAACAATAACACACACACATATATATAGAAAATAAGACACAAATCAGAGTCTCTCTGCGTGGACAAATTGTGTCACTGGGGTTGAGGTTGCGTGTACCACTAGGTGTGTGTGGGGGACCATATAGGTTAATGTTAATATACATAGTCTCGCAAAGAGTTATGCACACTAATATTATACTATATATCGATAGAATTGTGTGTTTTGTATCCTCGTCTATAGAGGCCTAACAATTGAGAAGGGAGGTCTGTCTGTACAGCTTTCAGCAAGCTATGTCTTCGTTCTGGTGCCGTTGTCCAACATCTATAGATCGTCCTCAGGCTCGTCCTTGTAGTAGCTGCAATGTTTGGGTAGGTGGGGTGGCTCTCCGATGACGTCCTCCAGCGGGTCTCGACACAGGAGTGGACATGCTCTGGCCGTATAGGTGTAGAGTGGTGGGGTAGGGCTCAGAGGAATTCTGAGACACATTGACCTGTGTGCGAGTAGTCGAACAATCCCTATACATGGGCTTCTTATTGCATACGGACCAGTATCCTTCTGCTCACCTGGGCGTAAGCCTCGAAGGTAAAGAAATTACAAGGGAGGGCGGACCTGTGTCTTATCTACCGAGCAATTCCTCTCTCAAGCAGGGGAGTAGTCCTTAGGCCCGGACAACTTCCTCTACCTTAGTTCAGGGAGGGCCAGAGAATCTATTAGGGGGTTCACACCAGTGTGCCTTTCACCTACTAGTTTCGTGGTAGGAGTTGGGCTAAAACCCAGGGCTTAAGTTTAACACTTAACGCGGATACTAGTGCACTGGTAATGAGCTAAAGCGCAACACCCAAGTTAAGTTAACCACTTCAACCAGTGTCTCGGTGGTAGTCTCAACCTAGGATCTACACAACAAGCTAAATCGTTTGTACCAGTGCACTACCGATTTTCACCAGAATGTAATTCCTCCTAACTGTCTTCAGGCCTAGAACAGAATAGGAAGCTTTGAGTCACTATCGACAGGTACTTGAACCAGTGTACGACCAGACAATATTTGGACCGGGAGATTGAGTTGGGATAGGCGATGTCTGTATTCTATGACCCGTCTCGGTATACACTTTTCAACTTGAGGATGGCAGCTACTCCACCTCACCCAATCTGCCCTTCCTCAGTTTGGTCTTGCACATCTTAGGATCGGCGATGACGATCCAGATGAGGTGTCTGCGTGGAAGAAGGATGTCAGTTAGTGCCACTTTTTAGGGGCTTTAGGTCAACCCCTACATCGTGGGCACAGCCCTGGTGGTTGCTGTCAGGGCGAGAAGGGTCCATGCGCTCGCGTTTAAATATGGCGAACGTCTGGTTGTTTGTGTCGCTTCCTCTCTGTGTCTTATCACAGCTGCACTGATCCTTTGTCGACTTGTGGTGTTTGTGGGCCTTGTGGTGTTTGTAAGCCTTGTGGTGTTTGTGGTGCTTGTATTTGGGTGGTGGAGAAACTTCTTGGACTGAGTTAAGTCGAGGTTGTGTTGTTCTTGCTCCTCTTCTTCATCTTCTGTTTTCCTTTTCTCACGTTCGTCTTCCTTTCTCTTGTCTTCACAAGCTCTTCGTTTTCTCTTCCTCTGATTCTTTTAATTTATTTTTTCTCGTTCTCCACTGGCTTAAAAATCCAGAAGGCATAATAGTCTCTGAAGTCCTATTTTAACTATGATAACTCGCCACAGCAAAACAAAATTTAGCACAGCGGCAGTTAGTCGGCAGGCATAGCGTGGAAAACATGTGTTCAGGTTGAAGGGAGCTCCCGTCTTATTGTGTGTGTTCATGTGGTGAGTGAAAGGATTTAGCCGAGGTTGGTAGTTCGTTCTGAGCAGAGCTGCAACTGTAGGAGGGTTGGTTGTGGTGCAGGGGAGGTTGTAGCAGTGTTGGTGTGCTGGTGTCGGTTAGCTTAACTAACTATTGGGGTGCCGCGTCCTTCAGGGATTGCTCTCTGCGAGGTAAGAAGCTTCAGGTTTCTGTATTTGTACCACAGATATGTAGGGTGTATTTGGTTTGAAAATAGGGCTTCAACCCGAATGTATTAACCAAAAAACGGCGACCGTCCTCTATAGAGGTTTTTCTGGTGCACTGCGAATGTCCTGAATAGATCCAGAGCATAAAAAAAAAATTAGAAAACACCCCAGTGGCACTCAAAAGAAAGCAATTTGTGATAAGGTGAGATAATTCCCCTCCATTACTTGATACCACTCCTACATATGTGTTCCAACCCCTTCCCCTCCTTTCCCCCCTCCTCAATTATCAACTATTTTTCCTCTTATTCCCCCTTTTATCGGGTAATTTTCGGCAGGAATTTCCCCCTCCCGGTCTGTTTAACATAGGTGAGCCAGCTAGAGATCCTTGCAACACAGAGACTTCTACTCAGGCTTATCAAGTGTTTGATCGAGAGCTTGGAGAGAGAACATATACGCACTCTACTGCTCTCGCCTCATGATACGACCTTGCGGAAATGATACGTCTTTTTCACCCCCCAAATGCTATTCCCACTTCTTTTATTGTTCTTAAATGTTCTTATATTCATATTAAAAGCAAAATAGGCGCATATGGATAAGTAATAAATATATATATGTTACGTATGACAATTTTCGTCAGAATAGAACCAAATCCCTTTGCTTGGCGGGAGGGTTTAAACTACCATAGCTTCGCAATTTATGAGGTAATACAAACTAAAATCGTATATGAAAGTGTAATGCTATGTTCTATAATGGACCTAATAATTATAATCAGGCATTGTGCTTTCTTGCTTTTTCATATACTGTATATACTGTATATATATATATATATATATATATATATATATATATATCTATCTATATGCTCAGGCCCAATCCCCATTTTGGGGGTAGCCGACTCAAGACAGAGCAAGAACAGGGAAAACACAAAAACAACATAAAACAAAAAATAAACACAGATAAAAAACACAAACTCACACACATCCAGGTCACCCAGGAGAAGACCCAGAGACCAGGGTTACCAAGGTCGCTCCAGCACTCCCCCGGCCCCTGACCAACCGGAGAGGTTCCGATCTCGGCAGGCAGACATGCTGCGGAGCCAAAGCCACAAGCCCTCCCACCACACTTCCAGGCACACCCTTCATATTAATCGTCCCCCCGGGCCAGGCGCCTGATGGACTATTATCTAGTCGAACTTGCGCCCGACCCCTTACTCCAAATGACCACGTGTTCACTCAACTATTCACAAGCATTCTCCATTCACTCCTGTCCACCACCACTTCCCCTGCCTGATCTATAGTCATTCCTCTATCATCCAAAGCCTTTCTTACACAGTCTCTCCATCTCAATGGGGGTCTTCCTGCCCTTCTATCTCCCCTTGTACCTGACTCACATATTCTCTTTGTAAGCCTTTCATCTCCCATTCGTTCAACATGACCATACCAGCTCAGCACCCTTCTGTCCACTCTGGCTGACAAATGTTCCTGCTGCCCCACTCTCCTACGTATCTCTTCATTCCTCAATCTGTCTCTACGAGTAACTCCACACATACTCCTCAAGCAGCTCATCTCCATCACATCCATCCCTCTTTTCTCCTTTTTCTTCAGAGCCCATGTCTCAGCCCCATACATCACTGTTGGCACAACAATTCCTTGATACAGTGCACTTTTTACTTTCACTCCGAGATTTCTCGTCTTCCACATACTTCCCATTGCTCCGAAAACCTTCCTTCCTTCACACACTCTCTGTTTTACCTCCACTTCCATACCTCCACTCCTGCTTATCGTTCCTCCTAGATATTTAAAACACTCTACTTGTTCCAATATTTCCCCATCCAGCCTCACATCTAGATTCACCCTATGCTCTCCCCTATTACACACCATTACTTTACTTTTATTGACGTTCACCTTCAGTTTCCTCCTTCCACAAACCATACCAAACTCTTTGACTACCCGCTGCAGTTTCTCATCAGAATCCGCCACCAATGCTGTGTCATCAGCGAACAGCAACTGATTCAACTCCCAATCTCTACCATTCTTTCCTACTAAACCCAATCCTCTTCCCATAGTTCTCCTTTTCACCTCCCTCACCACACCATCCATAAACATATTAAACAGCCATGGTGACATTACACAACCCTGTCGCAAACCTACCTTTACCTCAAACCATTCACTCAACTCACCATTTCCTACTCTCACACATGCTCTGCTCCCTTCATAAAAACTCTTAACTGCTTCTAACAAATTTCCTCCTATTTCATAAATCCTTAACACCTTCCACATTGCTTCACGGTCCACACGATCATACGCTTTTTCCAAGTCCATAAAAGCCCAAAATATCTCCTTATGCTTCTCTAAATACTTCTCGCATAACTGTTTTACTGCAAACATCTGATCCACGCACCCTCTTCCCCTCCTAAAACCGCACTGTTCTTCTCCTATTGCAACTTCCGTACACTTTATTATCCTCTCTATCAACACCCTGCCATACAGCTTTCCAACCACTGACAAGAAACTAATACCTCTATAACTTGAACACTCCTGCCGATCTCCCTTCCCCTTGTACAACGGCACAATACATGCACTCTTCCAGTCTATTGGTACCATTGACACAACAAAGCACACATTGAAAAGTCTCACCAACCAATCTATTATCACATCTCCACCCTTCTTTATACACTCCACAGCAATACCATCCAAACCTTCTGCTTTTCCCGCTCTCATTTGTTTCACTGCTTCTTTCACCTCATTTTCCTCAATCCTTTCATTCATTCCCTGCCACCTGGGTGGCCTGGGTAACCTATCTCCATCCACCTCTGCTTCAATCACTGCTTCTCTTCCATCTCTTGTATTTAACAAAGATTCAAAATACTCGGCATATCTTTTCCTCACTTCAACTGGTTCCACTAGTAATTCTCCATTTTCATCTTTCACTGACTCTTCCCTCTTTTGTCCTCCTTTCCTTACTTTATTTACCTCCTTCCAGAACATCTTCTTTCGTTCTTCAAAATTCTCACTCAGCCTTTGGCCCCACCTTTCGTTTGCATCTTTTTTCGCTTCTCTAATTTTCCGTTTTGCCTCTCTCCTTTTCTCCTTGTACCTCTCCCATACCTCAACACTACCATCCTGTAAAACCCTCTCAAAACACTGTCTCTTCTCCTCAACTGCCTTTCTCACCGTATCATTCCACCACTCGCTTCCCTTCCTGATACCTCTGCCTCCTACTTTCCTTTTGCCGCATACTACCTCTGCACTTGCTTTCACTCCTTCCTTAAACTGATGCCATTCAACCTCTACTTCTCTCTCTTCCATCTCTCTCACTTCCATCCACTTTTCATTTAGTCTTTCCTTGTACTCCCTCTCTTTTTCACTCTTCTCTAACTCACTAACTTTTATTACCTCTCTTACTTCACGCTTGTCTCTTATTCTCCTGTAACTCTTAACTCTTAGCTTTCCCTCCACCAGGTAATGATCTGACATACGCTCTGCCTCACCTCTCATCACATTCACATCCAGCAGTCTACACAATCTTACCCTTGTCACCAGCACATAATCCATCAATGCCCTCTCTACAATCTCTCCCCTCACAAGTCTATGCCAGGTGTACTTGTGTATACGCCTTTTTTTGAAGAACGTATTACCTACACTCAATCTACACTCTTCACATACATTTTTCAGTCTTTCTCCACTCTCGTTTACACCATCCACACCAAAACTACCGATGACTCCCTCAACAGGCTCATTTTCTACCCTAGCATATAGGTCCCCTAAAACTATAACATTTTCATTTTCATCAAACCCTTGTAGACAATCTCTCAAATCCTCCCAGAAACCCTCTACCTCGTCTAACTCTCTTTCACTTCCTGGTCCATACGCACTTACAAAAACCCACCTTTCACCCTTAAACCGCATTCTCACCCACATTAGCCTTGATGACACCTCTTTCCACTCTTTTATAAACTCTCTCAACTCCTCCTTCACAATAATAGCCA
Source organism: Lithodes maja (assembly GCA_037953745.1). Lineage (NCBI taxonomy): Eukaryota > Metazoa > Arthropoda > Malacostraca > Decapoda > Lithodidae > Lithodes > Lithodes maja. The sequence goes on from JBAKBP010031793.1 coordinate 18,938, forward strand.
CTCCTTCTTTCCCCCTGACTCCCTCGTCTACTCCAGACTTTCTACCTATCACGTTTCCAAAATCCACTTCTCCCTCTCCTTTCATCTTTGTTTCATTCAGTGCAAGGACATCATACATCCTTCTTTCAAATAACCTTCCAATATATATATATATATATATATATATATATATATACAGTATATACAGTATATGAGAAAGCAAGAAAGCACAATGCCTGATTATAATTATTAGGTCCAATATAGAACATAGCATTACACTTTCATATACGATTTTAGTTTGTATTTAGTTTGTATATATATATATATATATATATATATATATATATATATATATATTGTTACGTATCTTTATTCAGAAGTAGTTAACTTAATGAAACTAGACCGAGCAGAGAGGACATGAAAGCTATCAGACAGCTGAAGGACAATAGAACTTAAATTGTTAAAGTTTGGTATGTTGTTACTTGCTTTCGATTTAGCTGTTGGGACTAGTTATCCTTTATACTCTGATACACTTCAATTATGATCAATCATGAAACTATTACAAGTCATATAGAATTATTTCAATGTTTAATATTCAGTAGGCTACTAATTACGAATAGAGAAAAGCTTTAAACTAAAGTAAGGACTTCTAATTAATCTTGATTAGCATTAAAGTATAAATTTTATTAAGATCCTTTTGATCTATAATTAATTCAATGAGTTAACCCTCTAAGGATTATGATTATTTACACTTATTCTCTTTCCTTATTATTCTCTTAATGTATTGTTTTTCTTTTCTTATTACTGCAAGACATTAAATTAATCAACATGATAGATGAAAAGGGAATGTAACAAAGTCACATATATAGAATAAATTGTATTATAGAAACAGAAATAAAGTATTTTACAACTAAAACAAAATGATAAGTAATGATGAAAGAATTTAACCTTTAATATTTCATGATCGTTTTGTATCCATTTCTGTTTCACTTTAATTATGTAAAATAAAGTTTTAGCTCAATTTGCTTTACCTTAGTTAACACCTTAAGAGCGGGTGGTGGAGTATATTTCATTGTGCCGCCCAGCGTTTTTTTTTTATACCATAAATGGGGTTGTTTCCGTGCTCTTTTTCATGCATAAACAAGACCCAGAACGTAATACAAGTATGTATCCCTGAAAGGGCGTAAATTGAGCTTTCCAATGACACCCGAACCATCCTTCTACGATCACTAGTTGTCTTGCAACGATCGTGCAACCGAAGGGCAAAATCGCTAAAATACGGTAATTTCTTTATATAATTACGTATGCAGCGAGGGAGTGAGGGTGGATGTAAGTGGAGTAAATCTCAGTCGGTCCACGGCGGCCGTGGCGAGCGGTCATGAGGTAACCCAGGCTCCTCCCGTCGCTCATCTCTCTCTCAGAGCCAATATTGCGCCAAAATTGCACACAGACTTAAGTCGGGCCCCACCACATAGTCCAAATTTTTCGATACGGACTTAAGTAGGGCCCCGATAGACAAGGGTTAAGCCACAATATAAATTAATAGGACTTCTTAAAACAATGCTTAATTACTAATGAAACAATAGTATTACATAAAATGATTTAAGTAGCTTTCGTACAATGTCAGCCAGATAAATTAGTTACAATATCCAATCACAAATCCTAAATCAAATGAGGTTAATCATTTACAACATACCTCTGGTTAACTAATAGTCACGAACTCACTAATTAACGAGTACAGTGGTCACAAGGCATGCATTCAACTCAAACCCTGCTATACAAGCCTGTTATAGTTTCGTCTCCACCATGCTGCTTTCCTATCCCTATCTAAAAATGCGACTGACTAACACTCGAATATCTGGCCTTATATAAGAGTCTATCACCAAGCTAGTCCAATCAGAGCTTGAATATCTAGTCAGATAGGCCAGGCCACCCATGCAGCCACCAATCGGCAGACAGGCTGCTTGCGTCGACCAATTTCAGGTGAGGGGCAGGTGCGCCGTCCACACAGGTGTGCTGCTTGTGCCATTTCCGCCCAGCGCTCTCTCACCTCGGCACGTACGCAGGTGGAGAAAGAAAGAAGGAGGGAAGCTTGCCACGAATCACATCTTGGTGTCTCCAGATGTAATAATATATATATATATATATATATATTGTGACGCATGTCGAGTATGAGCATGCTGTACAGAACGCCCAGTCAGGCCCCACTCTCGCTAGGATCGTCAGGGCAGGAACTTTGGCTGTAGTCTGTGTAGAGTTTCCTAACTTAGTTTATGTGAGCCGTTGTACTATAAGTATTATAAATATGTATTTTGTTTTCATCTGAGTCAACGAGTTCTATTTTATATCATTAGTTATAAGTATTGTGTGTGGGACTTATATGTAATGATGAGAGGAGAGAGAGAGAGATATTACGTAACGGGGACCAGTGAGTGCGCCACGCGGGCAGATAGGCCTAATTCCCTCCTCCCTCCTCCCTTCCTCCCTCTCAGCGCGTGGGAAGTTCTTTGTCGATCCCAGATTGAGAGAGAATATGACGTCATGATTGCCAGTGGGCGGTCCTTAAGTAGTTTGAGATATGCCGCTAGAGGGCCGAGTATAAAAAGAGAGGTTCTTGCCACCATTCTTCAGAACTCATCAGGCAAAGCGACTTCTCATATCCCTTGCAACTATCCATATTCTTCCGACTGATGTGAACTTTCTCTACTCTCTGAACAGCCTATCTTCTTCTCTTCTCGTCCCTGTTTAACCTCCATGACCCCTTTGGTGCAGATTTAGTCAGCCAAAGTATTATCGCTTGAGTTCTCACGAGATAAGTGCCTGTTAGATAGCCTATTTTTGGAAGGGTTAACTAGAATAGGATTGATTGATGTTTGTTGCACTCGTATATGCATTTCCCTGTGTGCGATTATTCATGTTCCTGTTTTCTGCTGGTTTAGGCAATGCTAGACTGGGATAGGGTTTCTGAGTTGTGATTTCCTATGAGTACTAGGTTGCGGTTGAACCAGTACAATTGCAACGGAGACGTGGAACGCCTAGGTGGTCTTTCTGACTGTGTACCGTGGGAGTTTAGCACTGTGTTGCGAGTGAGGGCTTTTGCCGGTGCCACCCAACACTGTGCTATCTCATTTGCTTGACTTTGAGAGGATCGCCAGGAGAGAACCAGATACTAGTGATCTGGATCTCTCAAGAGAGCATCCCGTCAATTACCGTAATTTGGCCGCACAGTCTTAAGGACCTCGCTAGGCTACGAGCCGCTTGCTCAGCCATTGTCTCTTAACCTTAGATATCCCAGCTAGACTTTGCTCGACCAGCAGATACAGCATAGTATTGAAGCTTCTCCTTATGTATATTATTGTTGATGCACTATTGATTTCATGTGTGGCACGCTTAGCTACTTCAGAGATTAGTGGCCCACGAGCACAATCTTAGTAGGCTATTGCCAGTGCATTGTCGGAGTACTTCTTCTTAATGTTTGCCATATCCTATTGCTTATTCTTATAATTCTTCTTATGTCAATTTAAAGCCTTTAATTACCAGTGAGTTATTCATTAAATTGCTGTTCAAAATCCGATACTTACTTCTTATGAGTATTCGAGAAGCATCTAACTTATCAGAAGATTCCTTGCTTGATGCTCGAGGACTATTGTTTAACGTAACGTAATAGTGCCGATCCGAAGTAGAGGGTGGAGGACTTCTTAAGTTCTTAGTTCAAGGGTGGATTACTTCGGCTTCGGCCAACACTATTCTTTAGTGTTGTAGTACTTTCTTCTTTGTTTGATTGTTGACCAGACTAGATAACTCCCGTCTTGTTATTAGTCTGTTGTGTGAAACGCTAGTACCGAGTTCTTGTATACCCCGTTATAGCAGATAGAACTCTGGAGGGTAGTGGCGTTTTTTGTTCGGCTGGCAGTACTCTGGGGTTGGGATCGTGTGTTTCCGTTGTGGCAGCGAGCCATACTCGAGTCCTGTGTAAGAGCCCTAGTGTACCCGAGTGCCCGGTCGTAACAAATGGCGACCTTGCTTAGGATTTTGTGAACAGTATAATTTTTTGCAGAGTTGTACAACATTTGTTTGTTCGTACTTTAGCGTACATATTGAAGAATATTTTTTTTTTTGTAAGGCAATTAGGAGAGCATTTAAGAGACTCCAGTTAATTTAGTAATTAGTGCTTGCATAAGGGAGTTTAACACTTTTGTCTCGAGAATTTTTTGGTGAACTTCAGTATGTCGGGCCCTAGTACTGACGAGGAGCGAGAGATGCTAAGTGAGGAGGTGCCGTTAGTAACTAGTGAGGAGGATGCTAGACTTTTTGTGAGTAAGCAGTACCATGTGACGGAGGAGAGGCTGACTGGGGTGAATGTTTATGGCTTGCGCCTGATAGCCCAGGTTTTGGGCAGATCCAATGTAGCAGCGATGTCCAAGGGGGAGCTGATTTCCTGGGTGTTGCGTGGGCGACATGGGGTTTCGGAGGAGAGGGCGTTTGGGGGGGTTCCTCCCCAGATCCCCTCTCACTCGACTCCCACAGTGCCGTCCACTCAGTTGCCGGAGGTTAGCACTCTCCCACAGAGGGATGAGCATTGGAAGATTGGAGTGCCCTCGGGCGGTGCGTATGGTGGTTCCCCAGTTCTTGCCCCCCCTCCTTCAGTAGTGGCAGCTCCCTCTTCCGGCCTGTCTCCTGAGATGATATTTAAACTCGAGCTTGCTAAGATGGAGAATGAGGCTAGGAAGCAGGAGATGGAGAATGAGGCTAGGAAGCAGGAGATGGAGAATGAGTCTAGGAGGCATGAGAAGGAGATTGAGGCTGAGACTAGGAAGCAGGAGATTGAGTCTAGGAAGCAGGAGAAGGAGATTGAGGCTGAGATTAGGAGGCACGAGGCTGAGCTTAGGTACGACTCAGAGAAATATTGTGCTCAAATAGATTTAGATAAGACTCGTGCAGAGTCGACAGGGATTCGGATGGGCCGTGAGGGCCAAGTAAGAGAACAGTCCTTGTCTCACTTAGTCAAATTGGTGCCGGCATTTAGTGAAACTGAAGTCACAGAATTTTTTAATCGTTTTGAGAAGAAGTGTAGGGAGCATAAT
>JBAKBP010031794.1:0-23998 GCA_037953745.1 Lithodes maja
AAAGTGAATTGGTCTTGTATGGTGGAGACATAAAAACGGGATTTAGAGCCTCTATAACTGGGTTATCTACACGAGAGGTAGACATATAATAGAGCTAAAATCACCCTAAAAACTAGGCTAATTAACATTGAATTGACAAAATAATATTTTCTCAAAAACTATTTTCTGAGATTGGACACTAAAGTGAATTGGTCTTGTATGGTGGAGACATAAAACGGGATTTAGAGCCTCTATAACTGGGCTATCTACACGAGAGGTAGACATATAATAGAGCTAAAATCACCCTAAAAACTAGGCTAATTAACATTGAATTGACAAAATAATATTTTCTCAAAAACTATTTTCTGAGATTGGACACTAAAGTGAATTGGTCTTGTATGGTGGAGACATAAAACGGGATTTAGAGCCTCTATAACTGGGCTATCTACACGAGAGGTAGACATATAAGAGAGCTAAAATCACCCTAAAAACTAGGCTAATTAACATTGAATTGACACAATAATATTTTCTCAAAAACTATTTTCTGAGATTGGACATCTACACGAGAGGTAGACATATGATAGAGCTAAAATCACCCTAAAAACTAGGCTAATTAACATTGAATTGACAAAATAATATTTTCTCAAAAACTATTTTCTGAGATTGGACACTAAAGTGAATTGGTCTTGTATGGTGGAGACATAAAACGGGATTTAGAGCCTCTATAACTGGGCTATCTACACGAGAGGTAGACATATAATAGAGCTAAAATCACCCTAAACACTAGGCTAATTAACATTGAATTGACAAAATAATATTTTCTCAAAAACAATTTTCTGAGATTGGACACTAAAGTGAATTGGTCTTGTATGGTGGAGACATAAAACGGGATTTAGAGCCTCTATAACTGGGCTATCTACACGAGAGGTAGACATATAATAGAGCTAAAATCACCCTAAAAACTAGGCTAATTAACATTGAATTGACAAAATAATATTTTCTCAAACACTATTTTCTGAGATTGGACACTAAAGTGAATTGGTCTTGTATGGTGGAGACATAAACACGGGATTTAGAGCCTCTATAACTGGGCTATCTACACGAGAGGTAGACATATAATAGAGCTAAAATAACCCTAAAAACTAGGCTAATTAACATTGAATTGACAAAATAATATTTTCTCAAAAACTATTTTCTGAGATTGGACACTAAAGTGAATTGGTCTTGTATGGTGGAGACATAAAACGGGATTTAGAGCCTCTATAACTGGGTTATCTTAATACATGAGACGTAGACATATAATAGAGCTAAAATCACCCTAAAAACTAGGCTAATTAACATTGAATTGACAAAATAATATTTTCTCAAAAACTATTTTCTGAGATTGGACACTAAAGTGAATTGGTCTTTTATGGTGGAGACATAAAACGGGATTTAGAGCCTCTATAACTGGGCTATCTACACGAGAGGTAGACATATAATAGAGCTAAAATCACCCTAAAAACTAGGCTAATTAACATTGAATTGACAAAATAATATTTTCTCAAAAACTATTTTCTGAGATTGGCCACTAAAGTGAATTGGTCTTGTATGGTGGAGACATAAAACGGGATTTAGAGCCTCTATAACTGGGCTATCTACACGAGAGGTAGACATATAATAGAGCTAAAATCACCCTAAAAACTAGGCTAATTAACATTGAATTGACAAAATAATATTTTCTCAAAAACTATTTTCTGAGATTGGACACTAAAGTGAATTGGTCTTGTATGGTGGAGACATAAAACGGGATTTAGAGCCTCTATAACTGGGCTATCTACACGAGAGGTAGACATATAATAGAGCTAAAATCACCCTAAAAACTAGGCTAATTAACATTGAATTGACAAATTAATATTTTCTCAAAAACTATTTTCTGAGATTGGACACTAAAGTGAATTGGTCTTGTATGGTGGAGACATATAACGGGATTTAGAGCCTCTATAACTGGGCTATCTACACGAGAGGTAGACATATAATAGAGCTAAAATCACCCTAAAAACTAGGCTAATTAACATTGAATTGACAAAGTAATATTTTCTCAAAAACTATTTTCTGAGATTGGACACTAAAGTGAATTGGTCTTGTATGGTGGAGACATAAAACGGGATTTAGAGCCTCTATAACTGGGCTATCTACACGAGAGGTAGACATATAATAGAGCTAAAATCACCCTAAAAATAGGCTAATTAACATTGAATTGACAAAATAATATTTTCTCAAAAACTATTTTCTGAGATTGGACACTAAAGTGAATTGGTCTTGTATGGTGGAGACATAAAACGGGATTTAGAGCCTCTATAACTGGGCTATCTACACGAGAGGTAGACATATAATAGAGCTAAAATCACCCTAAAAACTAGGCTAATTAACATTGAATAGACAAAATAATATTTTCTCAAAAACTATTTTCTGAGATTGGACACTAAAGTGAATTGGTCTTGTATGGTGGAGACATAAAACGGGATTTAGAGCCTCTATAACTGGGCTATCTACACGAGAGGTAGACATATAATAGAGCTAAAATCACCCTAAAAACTAGGCTAATTAACATTGAATTGACAAAATAATATTTTCTCAAAAACTATTTTCTGAGATTGGACACTAAAGTGAATTGGTCTTGTATGGTGGAGACATAAAAACGGGATTTAGAGCCTCTATAACTGGGCTATCTACACGAGAGGTAGACATATAATAGAGCTAAAATCACCCTAAAAACTAGGCTAATTAACATTGAATTGACAAAATAATATTTTCTCAAAAACTATTTTCTGAGATTGGACACTAAAGTGAATTGGTCTTGTATGGTGGAGACATAAAAACGGGATTTAGAGCCTCTATAACTGGGCTATCTACACGAGAGGTAGACATATAATAGAGCTAAAATCACCCTAAAAACTAGGCTAATTAACATTGAATTGACAAAATAATATTTTCTCAAAAACTATTTTCTGAGATTGGACACTAAAGTGAATTGGTCTTGTATGGTGGAGACATAAAAACGGGATTTAGAGCCTCTATAACTGGGTTATCTTAATACATGAGACGTAGACATATAATTGAGCTAAAATCACCCTAAAAACTAGGCTAATTAACATTGAATTGACACAATAATATTTTCTCAAAAACTATTTTCTGAGATTGGACACTAAAGTGAATTGGTCTTGTATGGTGGAGACATAAAAACGGGATTTAGAGCCTCTATAACTGGGTTATCTTAATACATGAGACGTAGACATATAATAGAGCTAAAATCACCCTAAAAACTAGGCTAATTAACATTGAATTGACAAAATAATATTTTCTCAAAAACTATTTTCTGAGATTGGACACTAAAGTGAATTGGTCTTGTATGGTGGAGACATAAAACGGGATTTAGAGCCTCTATAACTGGGCTATCTACACGAGAGGTAGACATATAATAGAGCTAAAATCACCCTAAAAACTAGGCTAATTAACATTGAAATGACAAAATAATATTTTCTCAAAAACTATTTTCTGAGATTGGACACTAAAGTGAATTGGTCTTGTATGGTGGAGACATACAACAGGATTTAGAGCCTCTATAACTGGGCTATCTACACGAGAGGTAGACATATAATAGAGCTAAAATCACCCTAAAAACTAGGCTAATTAACATTGAATTGACACAATAATATTTTCTCAAAAACTATTTTCTGAGATTGGACACTAAAGTGAATTGGTCTTGTATGGTGGATACATAAAAACGGGATTTAGAGCCTCTATAACTGGGCTATCTTAATACACGAGACGTAGACATATAATAGAGCTAAAATCACCCTAAAAACTAGGCTAATTAACATTGAATTGACAAAATAATATTTTCTCAAAAACTATTTTCTGAGATTGGACACTAAAGTGAATTGGTCTTATATGGTGGAGACATAAAACGGGATTTAGAGCCTCTATAACTGGGTTATCTTAATACATGAGACGTAGACATATACTAGAGCTAAAATCACCCTAAAAACTTGGCTAATTAACATTGAATTGACAAAATAATATTTTCTCAAAAACTATTTTCTGAGATTGGACACTAAAGTGAATTGGTCTTGTATGGTGGAGACATAAAACGGGATTTAGAGCCTCTATAACTGGGCTATCTACACGAGAGGTAGACATATAATAGAGATAAAATCACCCTAAAAACTAGGCTAATTAACATTGAATTGACAAAATCATATTTTCTCAAAAACTATTTTCTGAGATTGGACACTAAAGTGAATTGGTCTTGTATGGTGGAGACATAAAAACGGGATTTAGAGCCTCTATAACTGGGCTATCTACACGAGAGGTAGACATATAATAGAGCTAAAATCACCCTAAAAACTAGGCTAATTAACATTGAATTGACAAAATAATATTTTCTCAAAACCTATTTTCTGAGGATGGACACTAAAGTGAATTGGTCTTGTATGGTGGAGACATAAAAACGGGATTTAGAGCCTCTATAACTGGGTTATCTACACGAGAGGTAGACATATAATAGAGCTAAAATCACCCTAAAAACTAGGCTAATTAACATTGAATTGACAAAATAATATTTTCTCAAAAACTATTTTCTGAGATTGGACACTAAAGTGAATTGGTCTTGTATGGTGGAGACATAAAACGGGATTTAGAGCCTCTATAACTGGGCTATCTACACGAGAGGTAGACATATAATAGAGCTAAAATCACCCTAAAAACTAGGCTAATTAACATTGAATTGACAAAATAATATTTTCTCAAAAACTATTTTCTGAGATTGGACACTAAAGTGAATTGGTCTTGTATGGTGGAGACATAAAACGGGATTTAGAGCCTCTATAACTGGGCTATCTACACGAGAGGTAGACATATAAGAGAGCTAAAATCACCCTAAAAACTAGGCTAATTAACATTGAATTGACACAATAATATTTTCTCAAAAACTATTTTCTGAGATTGGACATCTACACGAGAGGTAGACATATGATAGAGCTAAAATCACCCTAAAAACTAGGCTAATTAACATTGAATTGACAAAATAATATTTTCTCAAAAACTATTTTCTGAGATTGGACACTAAAGTGAATTGGTCTTGTATGGTGGAGACATAAAACGGGATTTAGAGCCTCTATAACTGGGCTATCTACACGAGAGGTAGACATATAATAGAGCTAAAATCACCCTAAACACTAGGCTAATTAACATTGAATTGACAAAATAATATTTTCTCAAAAACTATTTTCTGAGATTGGACACTAAAGTGAATTGGTCTTGTATGGTGGAGACATAAAACGGGATTTAGAGCCTCTATAACTGGGCTATCTACACGAGAGGTAGACATATAATAGAGCTAAAATCACCCTAAAAACTAGGCTAATTAACATTGAATTGACAAAATAATATTTTCTCAAAAACTATTTTCTGAGATTGGACACTAAAGTGAATTGGTCTTGTATGGTGGAGACATAAAAACGGGATTTAGAGCCTCTATAACTGGGCTATCTACACGAGAGGTAGACATATAATAGAGCTAAAATCACCCTAAAAACTAGGCTAATTAACATTGAATTGACAAAATAATATTTTCTCAAAAACTATTTTCTGAGATTGGACACTAAAGTGAATTGGTCTTGTATGGTGGAGACATAAACACGGGATTTAGAGCCTCTATAACTGGGCTATCTTAATACATGAGACGTAGACATATAATAGAGCTAAAATCACCCTAAAAACTAGGCTAATTAACATTGAATTGACAAAATAATATTTTCTCAAAAACTATTTTCTGAGATTGGACACTAAAGTGAATTGGTCTTGTATGGTGGAGACATAAAACGGGATTTAGAGCCTCTATAACTGGGCTATCTACACGAGAGGTAGACATATAATAGAGCTAAAATCACCCTAAAAACTAGGCTAATTAACATTGAATTGACAAAATAATATTTTCTCAAAAACTATTTTCTGAGATTGGACACTAAAGTGAATTGGTCTTGTATGGTGGAGACATAAAACGGGATTTAGAGCCTCTATAACTGGGCTATCTACACGAGAGGTAGACATATAATAGAGCTAAAATCACCCTAAAAACTAGGCTAATTAACATTGAATAGACAAAATAATATTTTCTCAAAAACTATTTTCTGAGATTGGACACTAAAGTGAATTGGTCTTGTATGGTGGAGACATAAAACGGGATTTAGAGCCTCTATAACTGGGCTATCTACACGAGAGGTAGACATATAATAGAGCTAAAATCACCCTAAAAACTAGGCTAATTAACATTGAATTGACAAAATAATATTTTCTCAAAAACTATTTTCTGAGATTGGACACTAAAGTGAATTGGTCTTGTATGGTGGAGACATAAAAACGGGATTTAGAGCCTCTATAACTGGGCTATCTACACGAGAGGTAGACATATAATAGAGCTAAAATCACCCTAAAAACTAGGCTAATTAACATTGAATTGACAAAATAATATTTTCTCAAAAACTATTTTCTGAGATTGGACACTAAAGTGAATTGGTCTTGTATGGTGGAGACATAAAAACGGGATTTAGAGCCTCTATAACTGGGCTATCTACACGAGAGGTAGACATATAATAGAGCTAAAATCACCCTAAAAACTAGGCTAATTAACATTGAATTGACAAAATAATATTTTCTCAAAAACTATTTTCTGAGATTGGACACTAAAGTGAATTGGTCTTGTATGGTGGAGACATAAAAACGGGATTTAGAGCCTCTATAACTGGGTTATCTTAATACATGAGACGTAGACATATAATTGAGCTAAAATCACCCTAAAAACTAGGCTAATTAACATTGAATTGACACAATAATATTTTCTCAAAAACTATTTTCTGAGATTGGACACTAAAGTGAATTGGTCTTGTATGGTGGAGACATAAAAACGGGATTTAGAGCCTCTATAACTGGGTTATCTTAATACATGAGACGTAGACATATAATAGAGCTAAAATCACCCTAAAAACTAGGCTAATTAACATTGAATTGACAAAATAATATTTTCTCAAAAACTATTTTCTGAGATTGGACACTAAAGTGAATTGGTCTTGTATGGTGGAGACATAAAACGGGATTTAGAGCCTCTATAACTGGGCTATCTACACGAGAGGTAGACATATAATAGAGCTAAAATCACCCTAAAAACTAGGCTAATTAACATTGAATTGACAAAATAATATTTTCTCAAAAACAATTTTCTGAGATTGGACACTAAAGTGAATTGGTCTTGTATGGTGGAGACATACAACAGGATTTAGAGCCTCTATAACTGGGCTATCTACACGAGAGGTAGACATATAATAGAGCTAAAATCACCCTAAAAACTAGGCTAATTAACATTGAATTGACACAATAATATTTTCTCAAAAACTATTTTCTGAGATTGGACACTAAAGTGAATTGGTCTTGTATGGTGGATACATAAAAACGGGATTTAGAGCCTCTATAACTGGGCTATCTTAATACACGAGACGTAGACATATAATAGAGCTAAAATCACCCTAAAAACTAGGCTAATTAACATTGAATTGACAAAATAATATTTTCTCAAAAACTATTTTCTGAGATTGGACACTAAAGTGAATTGGTCTTATATGGTGGAGACATAAAACGGGATTTAGAGCCTCTATAACTGGGTTATCTTAATACATGAGACGTAGACATATACTAGAGCTAAAATCACCCTAAAAACTTGGCTAATTAACATTGAATTGACAAAATAATATTTTCTCAAAAACTATTTTCTGAGATTGGACACTAAAGTGAATTGGTCTTGTATGGTGGAGACATAAAACGGGATTTAGAGCCTCTATAACTGGGCTATCTACACGAGAGGTAGACATATAATAGAGATAAAATCACCCTAAAAACTAGGCTAATTAACATTGAATTGACAAAATCATATTTTCTCAAAAACTATTTTCTGAGATTGGACACTAAAGTGAATTGGTCTTGTATGGTGGAGACATAAAAACGGGATTTAGAGCCTCTATAACTGGGCTATCTACACGAGAGGTAGACATATAATAGAGCTAAAATCACCCTAAAAACTAGGCTAATTAACATTGAATTGACAAAATAATATTTTCTCAAAACCTATTTTCTGAGGATGGACACTAAAGTGAATTGGTCTTGTATGGTGGAGACATAAAAACGGGATTTAGAGCCTCTATAACTGGGTTATCTACACGAGAGGTAGACATATAATAGAGCTAAAATCACCCTAAAAACTAGGCTAATTAACATTGAATTGACAAAATAATATTTTCTCAAAAACTATTTTCTGAGATTGGACACTAAAGTGAATTGGTCTTGTATGGTGGAGACATAAAACGGGATTTAGAGCCTCTATAACTGGGCTATCTACACGAGAGGTAGACATATAATAGAGCTAAAATCACCCTAAAAACTAGGCTAATTAACATTGAATTGACAAAATAATATTTTCTCAAAAACTATTTTCTGAGATTGGACACTAAAGTGAATTGGTCTTGTATGGTGGAGACATAAAACGGGATTTAGAGCCTCTATAACTGGGCTATCTACACGAGAGGTAGACATATAAGAGAGCTAAAATCACCCTAAAAACTAGGCTAATTAACATTGAATTGACACAATAATATTTTCTCAAAAACTATTTTCTGAGATTGGACATCTACACGAGAGGTAGACATATGATAGAGCTAAAATCACCCTAAAAACTAGGCTAATTAACATTGAATTGACAAAATAATATTTTCTCAAAAACTATTTTCTGAGATTGGACACTAAAGTGAATTGGTCTTGTATGGTGGAGACATAAAACGGGATTTAGAGCCTCTATAACTGGGCTATCTACACGAGAGGTAGACATATAATAGAGCTAAAATCACCCTAAACACTAGGCTAATTAACATTGAATTGACAAAATAATATTTTCTCAAAAACTATTTTCTGAGATTGGACACTAAAGTGAATTGGTCTTGTATGGTGGAGACATAAAACGGGATTTAGAGCCTCTATAACTGGGCTATCTACACGAGAGGTAGACATATAATAGAGCTAAAATCACCCTAAAAACTAGGCTAATTAACATTGAATTGACAAAATAATATTTTCTCAAAACTATTTTCTGAGATTGGACACTAAAGTGAATTGGTCTTGTATGGTGGAGACATAAAAACGGATTTAGAGCCTCTATAACTGGGCTATCTACACGAGAGGTAGACATATAATAGAGCTAAAATCACCCTAAAAACTAGGCTAATTAACATTGAATTGACAAAATAATATTTTCTCAAAAACTATTTTCTGAGATTGGACACTAAAGTGAATTGGTCTTGTATGGTGGAGACATAAACACGGGATTTAGAGCCTCTATAACTGGGCTATCTTAATACATGAGACGTAGACATATAATAGAGCTAAAATCACCCTAAAAACTAGGCTAATTAACATTGAATTGACAAAATAATATTTTCTCAAAAACTATTTTCTGAGATTGGACACTAAAGTGAATTGGTCTTGTATGGTGGAGACATAAAACGGGATTTAGAGCCTCTATAACTGGGCTATCTACACGAGAGGTAGACATATAATAGAGCTAAAATCACCCTAAAAACTAGGCTAATTAACATTGAATTGACAAAATAATATTTTCTCAAAAACTATTTTCTGAGATTGGACACTAAAGTGAATTGGTCTTGTATGGTGGAGACATAAAACGGGATTTAGAGCCTCTATAACTGGGCTATCTACACGAGAGGTAGACATATAATATAGCTAAAATCACCCTAAAAACTAGGCTAATTAACATTGAATTGACAAAATAATATTTTCTCAAAAACTATTTTCTGAGATTGGACACTAAAGTGAATTGGTCTTGTATGGTGGAGACATAAAACGGGATTTAGAGCCTCTATAACTGGGCTATCTACACGAGAGGTAGACATATAATAGAGCTAAAATCACCCTAAAAACTAGGCTAATTAACATTGAATTGACAAATTAATATTTTCTCAAAAACTATTTTCTGAGATTGGACACTAAAGTGAATTGGTCTTGTATGGTGGAGACATAAAACGGGATTTAGAGCCTCTATAACTGGGCTATCTACACGAGAGGTAGACATATAATAGAGCTAAAATCACCCTAAAAACTAGGCTAATTAACATTGAATTGACAAAGTAATATTTTCTCAAAAAACTATTTTCTGAGATTGGACACTAAAGTGAATTGGTCTTGTATGGTGGAGACATAAAACGGGATTTAGAGCCTCTATAACTGGGCTATCTACACGAGAGGTAGACATATAATAGAGCTAAAATCACCCTAAAAATAGGCTAATTAACATTGAATTGACAAAATAATATTTTCTCAAAAACTATTTTCTGAGATTGGACACTAAAGTGAATTGGTCTTGTATGGTGGAGACATAAAACGGGATTTAGAGCCTCTATAACTGGGCTATCTACACGAGAGGTAGACATATAATAGAGCTAAAAATCACCCTAAAAACTAGGCTAATTAACATTGAATTGACAAAATAATATTTTCTCAAAAACTATTTTCTGAGATTGGACACTAAAGTGAATTGGTCTTGTATGGTGGAGACATAAAACGGGATTTAGAGCCTCTATAACTGGGCTATCTACACGAGAGGTAGACATATAATAGAGCTAAAATCACCCTAAAAACTAGGCTAATTAACATTGAATTGACAAAATAATATTTTCTCAAAAACTATTTTCTGAGATTGGACACTAAAGTGAATTGGTCTTGTATGGTGGAGACATAAAAACGGGATTTAGAGCCTCTATAACTGGGCTATCTACACGAGAGGTAGACATATAATAGAGCTAAAATCACCCTAAAAACTAGGCTAATTAACATTGAATTGACAAAATAATATTTTCTCAAAAACTATTTTCTGAGATTGGACACTAAAGTGAATTGGTCTTGTATGGTGGAGACATAAAAACGGGATTTAGAGCCTCTATAACTGGGCTATCTACACGAGAGGTAGACATATAATAGAGCTAAAATCACCCTAAAAACTAGGCTAATTAACATTGAATTGACAAAATAATATTTTCTCAAAAACTATTTTCTGAGATTGGACACTAAAGTGAATTGGTCTTGTATGGTGGAGACATAAAAACGGGATTTAGAGCCTCTATAACTGGGTTATCTTAATACATGAGACGTAGACATATAATAGAGCTAAAATCACCCTAAAAACTAGGCTAATTAACATTGAATTGACACAATAATATTTTCTCAAAAACTATTTTCTGAGATTGGACACTAAAGTGAATTGGTCTTGTATGGTGGAGACATAAAAACGGGATTTAGAGCCTCTATAACTGGGTTATCTTAATACATGAGACGTAGACATATAATAGAGCTAAAATCACCCTAAAAACTAGGCTAATTAACATTGAATTGACAAAATAATATTTTCTCAAAAACTATTTTCTGAGATTGGACACTAAAGTGAATTGGTCTTGTATGGTGGAGACATAAAACGGGATTTAGAGCCTCTATAACTGGGCTATCTACACGAGAGGTAGACATATAATAGAGCTAAAATCACCCTAAAAACTAGGCTAATTAACATTGAATTGACAAAATAATATTTTCTCAAAAACTATTTTCTGAGATTGGACACTAAAGTGAATTGGTCTTGTATGGTGGAGACATAAAACGGGATTTAGAGCCTCTATAACTGGGCTATCTACACGAGAGGTAGACATATAATAGAGCTAAAATCACCCTAAAAACTAGGCTAATTAACATTGAATTGACACAATAATATTTTCTCAAAAACTATTTTCTGAGATTGGACATCTACACGAGAGGTAGACATATGATAGAGCTAAAATCACCCTAAAAACTAGGCTAATTAACATTGAATTGACAAAATAATATTTTCTCAAAAACTATTTTCTGAGATTGGACACTAAAGTGAATTGGTCTTGTATGGTGGAGACATAAAACGGGATTTAGAGCCTCTATAACTGGGCTATCTACACGAGAGGTAGACATATAATAGAGCTAAAATCACCCTAAACACTAGGCTAATTAACATTGAATTGACAAAATAATATTTTCTCAAAAACTATTTCTGAGATTGGACACTAAAGTGAATTGGTCTTGTATGGTGGAGACATAAAACGGGATTTAGAGCCTCTATAACTGGGCTATCTACACGAGAGGTAGACATATAATAGAGCTAAAATCACCCTAAAAACTAGGCTAATTAACATTGAATTGACAAAATAATATTTTCTCAAAAACTATTTTCTGAGATTGGACACTAAAGTGAATTGGTCTTGTATGGTGGAGACATAAAAACGGGATTTAGAGCCTCTATAACTGGGCTATCTACACGAGAGGTAGACATATAATAGAGCTAAAATCACCCTAAAAACTAGGCTAATTAACATTGAATTGACAAAATAATATTTTCTCAAAAACTATTTTCTGAGATTGGACACTAAAGTGAATTGGTCTTGTATGGTGGAGACATAAACACGGGATTTAGAGCCTCTATAACTGGGCTATCTTAATACATGAGACGTAGACATATAATAGAGCTAAAATCACCCTAAAAACTAGGCTAATTAACATTGAATTGACAAAATAATATTTTCTCAAAAACTATTTTCTGAGATTGGACACTAAAGTGAATTGGTCTTGTATGGTGGAGACATAAAACGGGATTTAGAGCCTCTATAACTGGGCTATCTACACGAGAGGTAGACATATAATAGAGCTAAAATCACCCTAAAAACTAGGCTAATTAACATTGAATTGACAAAATAATATTTTCTCAAAAACTATTTTCTGAGATTGGACACTAAAGTGAATTGGTCTTGTATGGTGGAGACATAAAACGGGATTTAGAGCCTCTATAACTGGGCTATCTACACGAGAGGTAGACATATAATAGAGCTAAAATCACCCTAAAAACTAGGCTAATTAACATTGAATTGACAAAATAATATTTTCTCAAAAACTATTTTCTGAGATTGGACACTAAAGTGAATTGGTCTTGTATGGTGGAGACATAAAAACGGGATTTAGAGCCTCTATAACTGGGCTATCTACACGAGAGGTAGACATATAATAGAGCTAAAATCACCCTAAAAACTAGGCTAATTAACATTGAATTGACAAAATAATATTTTCTCAAAAACTATTTTCTGAGATTGGACACTAAAGTGAATTGGTCTTGTATGGTGGAGACATAAACACGGGATTTAGAGCCTCTATAACTGGGCTATCTTAATACATGAGACGTAGACATATAATAGAGCTAAAATCACCCTAAAAACTAGGCTAATTAACATTGAATTGACAAAATAATATTTTCTCAAAAACTATTTTCTGAGATTGGACACTAAAGTGAATTGGTCTTGTATGGTGGAGACATAAAACGGGATTTAGAGCCTCTATAACTGGGCTATCTACACGAGAGGTAGACATATAATAGAGCTAAAATCACCCTAAAAACTAGGCTAATTAACATTGAATTGACAAAATAATATTTTCTCAAAAACTATTTTCTGAGATTGGACACTAAAGTGAATTGGTCTTGTATGGTGGAGACATAAAAACGGGATTTAGAGCCTCTATAACTGGGCTATCTACACGAGAGGTAGACATATAATAGAGCTAAAATCACCCTAAAAACTAGGCTAATTAACATTGAATTGACAAAATAATATTTTCTCAAAAACTATTTTCTGAGATTGGACACTAAAGTGAATTGGTCTTGTATGGTGGAGACATAAAAACGGGATTTAGAGCCTCTATAACTGGGCTATCTTAATACATGAGACGTAGACATATAATAGAGCTAAAATCACCCTAAAAACTAGGCTAATTAACATTGAATTGACAAAATAATATTTTCTCAAAAACTATTTTCTGAGATTGGACACTAAAGTGAATTGGTCTTGTATGGTGGAGACATAAAAACGGGATTTAGAGCCTCTATAACTGGGTTATCTACACGAGAGGTAGACATATAATAGAGCTAAAATCACCCTAAAAACTAGGCTAATTAACATTGAATTGACAAAATAATATTTTCTCAAAACTATTTTCTGAGATTGGACACTAAAGTGAATTGGTCTTGTATGGTGGAGACATAAAAACGGGATTTAGAGCCTCTATAACTGGGCTATCTACACGAGAGGTAACCATATAATAGAGCTAAAATCACCCTAAAAACTAGGCTAATTAACATTGAATTGACAAAATAATATTTTCTCAAAAACTATTTTCTGTGATTGGACACTAAAGTGAATTGGTCTTGTATGGTGGAGACATAAAAACGGGATTTAGAGCCTCTATAACTGGGCTATCTACACGAGAGGTAGACATATAATAGAGCTAAAATCACACTAAAAACTAGGCTAATTAACATTGAATTGACAAAATAATATTTTCTCAAAAACTATTTTCTGAGATTGGACACTAAAGTGAATTGGTCTTGTATGGTGGAGACATAAAACGGGATTTACAGCCTCTATAACTGGGCTATCTACACGAGAGGTAGACATATAATAGAGCTAAAATCACCCTAAAAACTAGGCTAATTAACATTGAATTGACAAAATAATATTTTCTCAAAAACTATTTTCTGAGATTGGACACTAAAGTGAATTGGTCTTGTATGGTGGAGACATAAAACGGGATTTAGAGCCTCTATAACTGGGCTATCTACACGAGAGGTAGACATATAATAGAGCTAAAATCACCCTAAAAACTAGGCTAATTAACATTGAATTGACAAAATAATATTTTCTCAAAAACTATTTTCTGAGATTGGACACTAAAGTGAATTGGTCTTGTATGGTGGAGACATAAAACGGGATTTAGAGCCTCTATAACTGGGCTATCTACACGAGAGGTAGACATATAATAGAGCTAAAATCACCCTAAAAACTAGGCTAATTAACATTGAATTGACAAAATAATATTTTCTCAAAAACTATTTTCTGAGATTGGACACTAAAGTGAATTGGTCTTGTATGGTGGAGACATAAAACGGGATTTAGAGCCTCTATAACTGGGCTATCTACACGAGAGGTAGACATAAAATAGAGCTCAAATCACCCTAAAAACTAGGCTAATTAACATTGAATTGACAAAATAATATTTTCTCAAAAACTATTTTCTGAGATTGGACACTAAAGTGAATTGGTCTTGTATGGTGGAGACATAAAACGGGATTTAGAGCCTCTATAACTGGGCTATCTACACGAGAGGTAGACATATAATAGAGCTAAAATCACCCTAAAAACTAGGCTAATTAACATTGAATTGACAAAATAATATTTTCTCAAAAACTATTTTCTGAGATTGGACACTAAAGTGAATTGGTCTTGTATGGTGGAGACATAAAACGGGATTTAGAGCCTCTATAACTGGGCTATCTACACGAGAGGTAGACATATAATAGAGCTAAAATCACCCTAAAAACTAGGCTAATTAACATTGAATTGACAAAATAATATTTTCTCAAAAACTATTTTCTGAGATTGGACACTAAAGTGAATTGGTCTTGTATGGTGGAGACATAAAACGGGATTTAGAGCCTCTATAACTGGGCTATCTACACGAGAGGTAGACATATAATAGAGCTAAAATCACCCTAAAAACTAGGCTAATTAACATTGAATTGACAAAATAATATTTTCTCAAAAACTATTTTCTGAGATTGGACACTAAAGTGAATTGGTCTTGTATGGTGGAGACATAAAACGGGATTTAGAGCCTCTATAACTGGGCTATCTACACGAGAGGTAGACATATAATAGAGCTAAAATCACCCTAAAAACTAGGCTAATTAACATTGAATTGACAAAATAATATTTTCTCAAAAACTATTTTCTGAGATTGGACACTAAAGTGAATTGGTCTTGTATGGTGGAGACATATAAACGGGATTTAGAGCCTCTATAACTGGGTTATCTTAACACATGAGAGGTAGACATATAATAGAGCTAAAATCACCCTAAAAACTAGGCTAGTTAACATTGAATTGACAAAATAATATTTTCTCAAAAACTATTTTCTGAGATTGGACACTAAAGTGAATTGGTCTTGTATGGTGGAGACATAAAAACGGGATTTAGAGCCTCTATAACTGGGTTATCTTAATACATGAGAGGTAGACATATAATAGAGCTAAAATCACCCTAAAAACTAGGCTAGTTAACATTGAATTGACCAAATAATATTTTCTCAAAAACTATTTTCTGAGATTGGACACTAAAGTGAATTGGTCTTGTATGGTGGAGACATAAAACGGGATTTAGAGCCTCTATAACTGGGTTATCTTAATACATGAGACGTAGACATATAATAGAGCTAAAATAACCCTAAAAACTAGGCTAATTAACATTGAATTGACCAAATAATATTTGCTCAAAAACTATTTTCTGAGATTGGACACTAAAGTGAATTGGTCTTGTATGGTGGAGACATAAAACGGGATTTAGAGCCTCTATAACTGGGCTATCTACACGAGAGGTAGACATATAATAGAGCTAAAATCACCCTAAAAACTAGGCTAATTAACATTGAATTGACCAAATAATATTTTCTCAAAAACTATTTTCTGAGATTGGACACTAAAGTGAATTGGTCTTGTATGGTGGAGACATAAAACGGGATTTAGAGCCTCTATAACTGGGCTATCTACACGAGAGGTAGACATATAATAGAGCTAAAATCACCCTAAAAACTAGGCTAATTAACATTGAATTGACAAAATAATATTTTCTCAAAAACTATTTTCTGAGATTGGACACTAAAGTGAATTGGTCTTGTATGATGGAGACATAAAACGGGATTTAGAGCCTCTATAACTGGGCTATCTACACGAGAGGTAGACATATAATAGAGCTAAAATCACCCTAAAAACTAGGCTAATTAACATTGAATTGACAAAATAATATTTTCTCAAAAACTATTTTCTGAGATTGGACACTAAAGTGAATTGGTCTTGTATGGTGGAGACATAAAAACGGGATTTAGAGCCTCTATAACTGGGCTATCTACACGAGAGGTAGACATATAATAGAGCTAAAATCACCCTAAAAACTAGGCTAATTAACATTGAATTGACAAAATAATATTTTCTCAAAAACTATTTTCTGAGATTGGACACTAAAGTGAATTGGTCTTGTATGGTGGAGACATAAAAACGGGATTTAGAGCCT
Organism: Lithodes maja; assembly: GCA_037953745.1. NCBI lineage: Eukaryota > Metazoa > Arthropoda > Malacostraca > Decapoda > Lithodidae > Lithodes > Lithodes maja. Next base: position 17,259 of record JBAKBP010031794.1, read on the forward strand.
CTATAACTGGGCTATCTACACGAGAGGTAGACATATAATAGAGCTAAAATCACCCTAAAAACTAGGCTAATTAACATTGAATTGACAAAATAATATTTTCTCAAAAACTATTTTCTGAGATTGGACACTAAAGTGAATTGGTCTTGTATGGTGGAGACATAAAAACGGGATTTAGAGCCTCTATAACTGGGTTATCTTAATACATGAGACGTAGACATATAATAGAGCTAAAATCACCCTAAAAAACTAGGCTAATTAACATTGAATTGACAAAATAATATTTTCTCAAAAACTATTTTCTGAGATTGGACACTAAAGTGAATTGGTCTTGTATGGTGGAGACACAAAACGGGATTTAGAGCCTCTATAACTGGGCTATCTACACGAGAGGTAGACATATAATAGAGCTAAAATCACCCCAATAACTAGGCTAATTAACATTGAATTGACAAAATAATATTTTCTCAAAAACTATTTTCTGAGATTGGACACTAAAGTGAATTGGTCTTGTATGGTGGAGACACAAAACGGGATTTAGAGCCTCTATAACTGGGCTATCTACACAAGAGGTAGACATATAATAGAGCTAAAATCACCCTAAAAACTAGGCTAATTAACATTGAATTGACAAAATAATATTTTCTCAAAAACTATTTTCTGAGATTGGACACTAAAGTGAATTGGTCTTGTATGGTGGAGACATAAAACGGGATTTAGAGCCCCTATAACTGGGCTATCTACACGAGAGGTAGACATATAATAGAGCTAAAATCACCCTAAAAACTAGGCTAATTAACATTGAATTGACAAAATAATATTTTCTCAAAAACTATTTTCTGAGATTGGACACTAAAGTGAATTGGTCTTGTATGGTGGAGACATAAAACGGGATTTAGAGCCTCTATAACTGGGCTATCTACACGAGAGGTAGACATATAATAGAGCTAAAATCACCCTAAAAACTAGGCTAATTAACATTGAATTGACAAAATAATATTTTCTCAAAAACTATTTTCTGAGATTGGACACTAAAGTGAATTGGTCTTGTATGGTGGAGACACAAAACGGGATTTAGAGCCTCTATAACTGGGCTATCTACACGAGAGGTAGACATATAATAGAGCTAAAATCACCCTTAAAAACTAGGCTAGTTAACATTGAATTGACCAAATAATATTTTCTCAAAAACTATTTTCTGAGATTGGACACTCAAGTGAATTGGTCTTGTATGGTGGAGACACAAAACGGGATTTAGAGCCTCTATAACTGGGCTATCTACACGAGAGGTAGACATATAATAGAGCTAAAATCACCCTAAAAACTAGGCTAATTAACATTGAATTGACCAAATAATATTTTCTCAAAAACTATTTTCTGAGATTGGACACTAAAGTGAATTGGTCTTGTATGGTGGAGACATAAAACGGGATTTAGAGCCTCTATAACTGGGCTATCTACACGAGAGGTAGACATATAATAGAGCTAAAATCACAATAAAAACTAGGCTAATTAACATTGAATTGACAAAATAATATTTTCTCAAAAACTATTTTCTGAGATTGGACACTAAAGTGAATTGGTCTTGTATGGTGGAGACAAAAAACGGGATTTAGAGCCTCTATAACTGGGTTATCTTAATACATGAGACGTAGACATATAATAGATCTAAAATCACCCTAAAAACTAGGCTAATTAACATTGAATTGACAAAATAATATTTTCTCAAAAACTATTTTCTGAGATTGGACACTAAAGTGAATTGGTCTTGTATGGTGGAGACATAAAACGGGATTTAGAGCCTCTATAACTGGGCTATCTACACGAGAGGTAGACATATAATAGAGCTAAAATCACCCTAAAAACTAGGCTAATTAACATTGAATTGACAAAATAATATTTTCTCAAAAACTATTTTCTGAGATTGGACACTAAAGTGAATTGGTCTTGTATGGTGGAGACATAAAACGGGATTTAGAGCCTCTATAACTGGGCTATCTACACGAGAGGTAGACATATAATAGAGCTAAAATCACCCTAAAAACTAGGCTAATTAACATTGAATTGACAAAATAATATTTTCTCAAAAACTATTTTCTGAGATTGGACACTAAAGTGAATTGGTCTTGTATGGTGGAGACATAAACACGGGATTTAGAGCCTCTATAACTGGGCTATCTACACGAGAGGTAGACATATAATAGAGCTAAAATCACCCTAAAAACTAGGTTAATTAACATTGAATTGACAAAATAATATTTTCTCAAAAACTATTTTCTGAGATTGGACACTAAAGTGAATTGGTCTTGTATGGTGGAGACATACAAACGGGATTTAGAGCCTCTATAACTGGGTTATCTTAATACATGAGACGTAGACATATAATAGAGCTAAAATCACCCTAAAAACTAGGCTAATTAACATTAAATTGACAAAATAATATTTTCTCAAAAACTATTTTCTGAGATTGGACACTAATGTGAATTGGTCTTGTATGGTGGAGACATAAAAACGGGATTTAGAGCCTCTATAACTGGGCTATCTACACGAGAGGTAGACATATAATAGAGCTAAAATCACCCTAAAAACTAGGCTAATTAACATTGAATTGACACAATAAAATTTTCTCAAAAACTATTTTCTGAGATTGGACACTAAAGTGAATTGGTCTTGTATGGTGGAGACACAAAACGGGATTTAGAGCCTCTATAACTAGGTTATCTTAATACATGAGACGTAGACCTATAATAGAGCTAAAATCACCCTAAAAACTAGGCTAATTAACATTGAATTGACAAAATAATATTTTCTCAAAAACTATTTTCTGAGATTGGACACTAAAGTGAATTGGTCTTGTATGGTGGAGACATAAAAACGGGATTTAGAGCCTCTATCACTGGGCTATCTACACGAGAGGTAGACATATAATAGAGCTAAAATCACCCTAAAAACTAGGCTAATTAACATTGAATTGACAAAATAATATTTTCTCAAAAACTATTTTCTGAGATTGGACACTAAAGTGAATTGGTCTTGTATGGTGGAGACATAAAAACGGGATTTAGAGCCTCTATAACTGGGCTATCTACACGAGAGGTAGACATATAATAGAGCTAAAATCACCCTAAAAACTAGGCTAATTAACATTGAATTGACAAAATAATATTTTCTCAAAAACTATTTTCTGAGATTGGACACTAAAGTGAATTGGTCTTGTATGGTGGAGACATAAAAACGGGATTTAGAGCCTCTATAACTGGGCTATCTACAGGAGAGGTAGACATATAATAGAGCTAAAATCACCCTAAAAACTAGGCTAATTAACATTGAATTGACAAAATAATATTTTCTCAAAAACTATTTTCTGAGATTGGACACTAAAGTGAATTGGTCTTGTATGGTGGAGACATAAAACGGGATTTAGAGCCTCTATAACTGGGCTATCTACACGAGAGGTTGACATATAATAGAGCTAAAATCACCCTAAAAACTAGGCTAATTAACATTGAATTGACAAAATAATATTTTCTCAAAAACTATTTTCTGAGATTGGACACTAAAGTGAATTGGTCTTGTATGGTGGAGACATACAACGGGATTTAGAGCCTCTATAACTGGGCTATCTACACGAGAGGTAGACATATAATAGAGCTAAAATCACCCTATAAACTAGGCTAATTAACATTGAATTGACAAAATAATATTTTCTCAAAAACTCTTTTCTGAGATTGGACACTAAAGTGAATTGGTCTTGTATGGTGGAGACATAAAACGGGATTTAGAGCCTCTATAACTGGGCTATCTACACGAGAGGTAGACATACAATAGAGCTAAAATCACCCTAAAAACTAGGCTAATTAACATTGAATTGACAAAATAATATTTTCTCAAAAACTATTTTCTGAGATTGGACACTAAAGTGAATTGGTCTTGTATGGTGGAGACATAAAACGGGATTTAGAGCCTCTATAACTGGGCTATCTACACGAGAGGTAGACATATAATAGAGCTAAAATCACCCTAAAAACTAGGCTAATTAACATTGAATTGACAAAATAATATTTTCTCAAAAACTATTTTCTGAGATTGGACACTAAAGTGAATTGGTCTTGTATGGTGGAGACATAAAAACGGGATTTAGAGCCTCTATAACTGGGCTATCTTAATACATGAGACGTAGACATATAATAGAGCTAAAATCACCCTAAAAACTAGGCTAATTAACATTGAATTGACAAAATAATATTTTCTCAAAAACTATTTTCTGAGATTGGACACTAAAGTGAATTGGTCTTGTATGGTGGAGACATAAAACGGGATTTAGAGCCTCTATAACTGGGCTATCTACACGAGAGGTAGACATATAATAGAGCTAAAATCACCCTAAAAACTAGGCTAATTAACATTGAATTGACAAAATAATATTTTCTCAAAAACTATTTTCTGAGATTGGACACTAAAGTGAATTGGTCTTGTATGGTGGAGACATAAAAACGGGATTTAGAGCCTCTATAACTGGGCTATCTACACGAGAGGTAGACATATAATAGAGCTAAAATCACCCTAAAAACTAGGCTAATTAACATTGAATTGACAAAATAATATTTTCTCAAAAACTATTTTCTGAGATTGGACACTAAAGTTAATTGGTCTTGTATGGTGGAGACATAAAAACGGGATTTAGAGCCTCTATAACTGGGCTATCTTAATACATGAGAGTAGACATATAATAGAGCTAAAATCACCCTAAAAACTAGGCTAATTAACATTGAATTGACCAAAATAATATTTTCTCAAAAACTATTTTCTGAGATTGGACACTAAAGTGAATTGGTCTTGTATGGTGGAGACATAAAAACGGGATTTAGAGCCTCTATAACTGGGTTATCTACACGAGAGGTAGACATATAATAGAGCTAAAATCACCCTAAAAACTAGGCTAATTAACATTGAATTGACAAAATAATATTTTCTCAAAAACTATTTTCTGAGATTGGACACTAAAGTGAATTGGTCTTGTATGGTGGAGACATAAAAACGGGATTTAGAGCCTCTATAACTGGGCTATCTACACGAGAGGTAGACATATAATAGAGCTAAAATCACCCTAAAAACTAGGCTAATTAACATTGAATTGACAAAATAATATTTTCTCAAAAACTATTTTCTGAGATTGGACACTAAAGTGAATTGGTCTTGTATGGTGGAGACATAAAAACGGGATTTAGAGCCTCTATAACTGGGCTATCTACACGAGAGGTAGACATATAATAGAGCTAAAATCACCCTAAAAACTAGGCTAATTAACATTGAATTGACAAAATAATATTTTCTCAAAAACTATTTTCTGAGATTGGACACTAAAGTGAATTGGTCTTGTATGGTGGAGACATAAAACGGGATTTAGAGCCTCTATAACTGGGCTATCTACACGAGAGGTAGACATAAAATAGAGCTAAAATCACCCTAAAAACTAGGCTAATTAACATTGAATTGACAAAATAATATTTTCTCAAAAACTATTTTCTGAGATTGGACACTAAAGTGAATTGGTCTTGTATGGTGGAGACATAAAAACGGGATTTAGAGCCTCTATAACTGGGCTATCTACACGAGAGGTAGACATATAATAGAGCTAAAATCACCCTAAAAACTAGGCTAATTAACATTGAATTGACAAAATAATATTTTCTCAAAAACTATTTTCTGAGATTGGACACTAAAGTGAATTGGTCTTGTATGGTGGAGACATAAAAACGGGATTTAGAGCCTCTATAACTGGGCTATCTACACGAGAGGTAGACATATAATAGAGCTAAAATCACCCTAAAAACTAGGCTAATTAACAATGAATTGACAAAATAATATTTTCTCAAAAACTATTTTCTGAGATTGGACACTAAAGTGAATTGGTCTTGTATGGTGGAGACATAAAAACGGGATTTAGAGCCTCTATAACTGGGCTATCTACACGAGAGGTAGACATATAATAGAGCTAAAATCACCCTAAAAACTAGGCTAATTAACATTGAATTGACAAAATAATATTTTCTCAAAAACTATTTTCTGAGATTGGACACTAAAGTGAATTGGTCTTGTATGGTGGAGACATAAAACGGGATTTAGAGCCTCTATAACTGGGCTATCTACACGAGAGGTAGACATATAATAGAGCTAAAATCACCCTAAAAACTAGGCTAATTAACATTGAATTGACAAAATAATATTTTCTCAAAAACTATTTTCTGAGATTGGACACTAAAGTGAATTGGTCTTGTATGGTGGAGACATAAAAACGGGATTTAGAGCCTCTATAACTGGGCTATCTACACGAGAGGTAGACATATAATAGAGCTAAAATCACCCTAAAAACTAGGCTAATTAACATTGAATTGACAAAATAATATTTTCTCAAAAACTATTTTCTGAGATTGGACACTAAAGTGAATTGGTCTTGTATGGTGGAGACATAAAACGGGATTTAGAGCCTCTATAACTGTTAAATCACCTAAAAACTAGGCTAATTAAACATTTTGAATTGACAAAATAATATTTTCTCAAAAACTATTTTCTGAGATTGGACACTAAAGTGAATTGGTCTTGTATGGTGGAGACATAAAACTGGGATTTAGAGCCTCTATAACTGATATATAGTCAGTCTATTTTCTGAGCATTGCGACACTAAAGTGAATTGGTCTGGTATGGTGGAGACATAAAACTGGGATTTAGAGCCTCTATAACTG
>JBAKBP010031795.1:0-23998 GCA_037953745.1 Lithodes maja
GTGTGTGGGGAAATGTTGAGGTATGGTGGTGAGATAGTGATAGAATGGGTATGGAAAATGTGCAAACTAGCATGGGAGATGGGGAGTGCACCCGATGACTGGAAGACTGGCATAATAGTCCCCCTATATAAGGGCAAAGGGGAAAGAGGAGTGTGTGGTAACCACCGAGGAATATGTCTTCTAAGCGTAGTAGGGAAGGTATACAGTAGGGTAGTGATTGAGAGAGTGAGAGTGAGAACGGAGAAATGGATAGGCGACGAGCAGGGAGGTTTTAGGAAGGGAAGAGGATGTGTAGATCAGATTTTTACCCTGAATTGTGTTGTGGAGAAGTATCTGGAGAAGAAACAAAAGGTGTATGTTGCCTTTATGGACTTGGAGAAGGCCTATGACAGAGTGGATAGAGAAGGTTTGTGGAAAGTACTTAGAATATACGGAGTAGAGGGCAAGTTGCTGAAAGCAGTGAAGAGCATGTATGAGGGTGCAAAGGCGGCAGTACGTGTGGAGAGTGAGCAGAGCGAGTTCTTTGACCTGAATGTCGGTTTGAAACAGGGGTGTGTGATGTCCCCGTGGTTGTTTACTGTATATATGGATGGAGTTATGAAAGAAATACTATCAAGAGCAGTGGATGTTGGTGTATCGCTGAAAAGGGAGGGAATTGAGTGGAAGCTACCTATACTGCTGTTTGCGGATGATACAGTTCTGATGAGTGATAATGAATGGGAGTTGCAGGGTCTGGTAAATGAGTTTGGAACAGTGTGCGAAAAACGGAATTTGAAGGTAAATACGGGGAAGAGCAAGGTTATGGTCTTCGAAAGGGGTGAAGTCACAGAGTGTGAGGTGAAGCTGAACGGTCAGGCTATGGAGATCGTCAACTCTTTTAAGTATCTGGGCAGTGTGTTGAGTAAAGATGGGACTATGGATGAAGAGGTGCGGGAGAGGGTACAACAGGGGAAGAGGGTTGTAGGAACGCTAAAAGCAGTAACAAGAAATAGGGTGGTCAGTATGGAAGTGAAGAAGTCCTTGCATGACAGTGTGGTAATCCCGACACTGACTTACGGAAGCGAAGCATGGACGTTGGTTGAGAGACTCAGACCAAGAGTGAGAGCAGTGGAAATGAATTACTTAAGGAGTGTGTGCGGAGTTACATGGAGGGATAGACAGACTAATGAGGAAGTAAGAAGGAGGTGTGGTGTGGAGGTAGATGTGCTGGAAAGTGTGAAAAGGAACAACTTGAGATGGTTCGGCCATATGGAACGTATGGAAAGCGAGAGAATGACTAAGAGGGTGTACGAGAGCGAGGTGGAGGGACAGAGGGGGAGAGGTAGACCGAATATGAGGTGGAAGGATGGAGTGAGGAACTACATGAACGAAGGCGGTGCTGGTTGGGGGGAGGGGCGTCGACTGACTGGGGACAGAGGTGCATGGGGGCGGTTCGTTCGTGGCCACCCCTTCGGGGATCACGGCGTCAGGCAATAGATAGATAGATAGATAGAACTCCAGTTCTCAGGTATGTCGTGCCGCTTTTAACTGAAGCCAGCACTCATAGGAAACAATACCTATAATATCAGACTCCTAGTCTAGCATTATCTAATCCAGCAGAACACTAATAATTATAGGAAGCGGCAATATGAAAGCCAACCAATGCTTCGTGATCCACTTATCTTAACAACTAACATACACAGGCTATATCAGACCTTAACACACAATACAACTGGCCAGCATTAAGCTGATTTTGCAGAGTTAACCAGAGGGGGTATAATATTAATAAAAGGTGGTGAAAGATATGGAAAATGAGAGAGATAGGCAGAGGAAAAGATTCTCAGGTACGGAGCGGGGATAGATAGCAAGGGAAAAAAAGATGGGTGTGTTCTAGAAACCAGATCTGAGGGAGAGAGTGGCGAGGAACCAGTATATATACTCGCACTAGCTCGAGCCGCGTGGGAAAACAGCGGTTACAAGTCAATCTAACCACTAACAAAGCTCGCAGCATGGTAAGGACCTCCCTCCACCAACCCCCGCGAGGCAGCCAGCCGTGACGTCATCGAGCGGGACAAAAAACATAGCGCGCCCCCTCTCACTCTGTTCTACTCCCTCTCTCTCTCCCAGATCCTATCATTACTAGTTAATGATAAAACATATACTTTACAATTAAATATATAAAGCCTTGACATGGGCGAAAACAAAGAGCCTTTCTGGACTGCCCATGACACGAGCTTTCATATGAAATAAAGCACACTCTAATACATAAACTGTAGCCCCATCCACTGCCCTGGCGATCCTAGTGAGTCACTGTAGGACAAGCCATGCGGTTCTAACGGAGCGGTCAACGTCACAGTGTGCATAGACTGCACGAGCATTGTTCCGCTGCCTGCCTTTTTGGGTTCCATTTCCGATACGAGCATCTTTATAGCATCTAACATTTAAAGAAGATTCCTTGTTAGTGTTGAAGGACTTTAGTGCACTTTCTTTCATGCAGGAGTGCCTGACATTTATTGATTAAAGTAACGTAAGCTGTAACTTCTCTTACCACCTTACTTTGCATACCATAACCAAGCACCTTCGGTTATAGGTAGTAATAGGCTGTTTTCACATAACATTAAGCCTAGAGTAGACGCACATTTATTGAGAGTTTGATAGCCTATTATTGCATATAGAACTCTGTAGAGTATTTGTGTTCTTTGTTCACTGGGAATATACATCAGAGGTTGGATCTAGCGCTTTCCGTTGTAGCATTTATGCCATTACTAGTCCAATGAATAAGAGCCCTGATATATTTGAACCCCAGTCGTAACACCGTCTTGCAACACAATTCCACTCCTACTCTGTAATTGTAAATCATCTACATATAGCTGGAATATAATTGTAAATCATCTACATATAGCTGGAATATAATTGTAAATCATCTACATATAGCTGGAATATAATTGTAAATCATCTAAATATAGCTGGAATATAATTGTAAATCATCTACATATAGCTGGAATATAATTGTAAATCATCTACATATAGCTGGAATATAATTGTAAATCATCTACATATAGCTGGAATATAATTGTAAATCATCTACATATAGCTGGAATATAATTGTAAATCATCTACATATAGCTGGAATATAATTGTAAAGACGTCGCCGGTACAGATGGGGTTTAATCGTAAGGCCCGAACAATTGACCACTTGCGAGTTTCAGGCTATAAGGAAGTTGGAGCAGTAGACATCGATATTTAGCAGAATTACCAGCTAAAATACGGTCGTAGTACATTTATATATGCATAAAACCCAATTCAACATACTCTTTATCCATTAGAAACTTACATCATTATTGTATTTCTGTTTAATATCGATGTTCACGGCTCCAACTTCCTTATAGCCTGAAACTCGCAAGTGGTCAGTTCCCTTCGTTTTATTCGGTAATTAAGGCTGGGCGCCCAGATTTGCTTCGTACTTCCGGTAGGATTAATTATCGCTTAATCAAGTTAGGATTAAGGGGGAGGTAGTTGTTTTTTCCTGGACCACCTTGTCTCTCATGTTTAGCATACTAGTTTTGAAACTCTGAGACGTTCTTTCCGTTAGTTTGGCGATTTTGAGACCTTTCGTTCAATTTTGTGTCAATATTAAGATCTTTCGTGCCATTAAGGTGTCGATGAATTCCTGGCGAGCGATAGCGAGCCTGTCATTTTTGGAGAAACCAGCCTTCGGCTGGGACATTTTTCTACCGAAAAATTTACAACTGTATCTTGAAAGGGGGCCTAGTGGGTATTTGTTTATGCTTGATGGAAGTCTAGCGAGGAAACTCAAAAATAAATTAATAGATAAATATGTAGACCAAAAAAACAAGCACTACCCCCAAAGTTAATATCGGTTTGTCTTATTAACTGTAGTGGCCGAGGCTTAGTCCTGCATCTCTCTCTCTCTCTCTCTCTCTCTCTCTCTCTCTCTCTCTCTCTCTCTCTCTCTCTCTCTCTCTCTCTCTCTAATGAAATCATATAAAATGAAGGCATGACTAGATGTGACACAAAGTGTCTTCACATACAATGTGGTCAAAGAGTGGAATAGTTTACCAAAGGAGGTGGTCGATAGTAATTCAATTGCTACGTTTAAGAAGAGACTGGACTATCATCTGATGGAGATTGGATAAATATGAATGAATCAGTAGGTATGTCATTGTAAATTCCCTTTCAGACTAATTTATTTGTATGCTCTATAAAAACTTTCCTTGCGGGCATTTCATGACCTAAAAGGTTACACTTCATCCTATTTTCAGGTACGGCTTTTTAGTCAGAAGGTGCGGAGGGTGGTGAGAGAGCCTTCTACTTTGCTGTCCTATTCTTCTACGCTGTCCCTGTCTAGTAGTATTAAGGCCGGACTACCTAGTAGGGACCGCAAGGTCTGTGTGGTCTGAGTATCTGTGTAACTCTGTGTAACTCTCACACACACACACACATACTCACCTCAAACTAGGACTAAAATACACAATATAAAGGCAAATATACAAAGCAAATCAAGAACACATGCCAACCCGGAGCACAAGGGCAAATCCCCGACCATCACCGCCAGAAAACTCCAGCTGTTTTTCCCCGATAATAATAATAATAATAACAATAAAATAGTATTATATAAAGCCACAAGCACATAATTTCCTGCCATTGCTTGCCAGTATCCGGCGGGCTCGACCAAGAGCACGTACTCTCAAGCAACTTTGTTTTTCCTTCTGATTGTGATTTTAGTTTGTTAGGATTGGCAAAAGGAGAGAGAGAGAGAGAGAGAGAGTACAAAGGAGTACAAAGGAAATCAAGCAACAACAGATCTAGTGACCCTTCTAGGTTGCTTGTCCTCCAAAACACTGAGGATCAAGTGTCCAAACAGTGGTTTAGAGTGGGTAAGGAAACATGGAAAGGGAATTACTGCCCTGGAACTAATGTCCGTGGCAGGATTAGGAAGTTAGTAGGGGACAGATGGGTTAGTAACTGAGGGGGGGATAAAATAAAGTTATTCATTTACAAACGCAGTCAGTCGCGGGTTTGATGCGAGATATTTATCTAGGCGGAGTTTAAATGAATCAACGGTGATGCAGTCTATAACGTTTCGGGGAAGCCCATTCCACAAGTTGACAACTCGATTGAAGAAGAAATTCTTAGATTCGTGTGAGTTGAAAGATTTACCAATAATTTTGCAACCGTTTCCCCGCGTGTAATTAGATTGGTCGATAGTGAAGTACTTACTACAGTTCATATTGTCGATGCCTTTGATGATTTTGAACACTTGAATTAAGTCACCTCTTAATCTGCGCTGGGTTAAAGGAAATAGATTTAATTCTCTAAGACGCTCTTCGTATGGTTTGTTCTTTAGGCTAGGTATCATTTTGGTAACTCTACGTTGAACTCGTTCTAGCTTGTTTATATCTTTTTGGTAATAAGGGCACCAGCATTGAACGCAGTATTCCAGAAGAGGGCGGACTAAGGAATTGTAAAGGGTTAGGATAACGTCTTTGGATTTATGCTCAAATGATCTTCCTATAAAGCCAATTATTTTGTTTGCCTTCTTAACAACTTCTGAACATTGTTGACTCGGTTTTAGGTTACTCGATATTGTTACTCCCAGATCGGTTTCTCTGTTTACATTCTTAAGCTGAGTGCCATTCATCGAATAGTTTGCTTTCTCATTTAGGTATCCGATATGTAGTACTTTACATTTATCCGCATTGAAACTCATTTGCCAAATTTGGGCCCAACATGACAATTTATCTAGATTGTGTTGCATATCGTCAACTTGTTCTTTTGAGAGTACGCTATTTGCAATTTTTGTATCGTCAGCAAATTTTGAGATTGTGCAGGTGAGACCCCAATCTATGTCGTTGATGTAAATTAGAAAGAGAATTGGTCCTAGTACCGATCCCTGGGGTACCCCGCTACTTACATTGGTCCATTTAGAGAGAGAGAGAGAGAGAGAGAGAGAGAGAGAGAGAGAGAGAGAGAGAGAGAGAGAGAGAGAGAGAGAGAAATATAATGGAATGGAGCGTGTGGATACTTGAGAACTAGGTTTGGAAGGAGAGACTACTGTACTAAGGTTGATGATCATGGTGATAACTACAGTGCAGAAGAGTATAACAAAAATAAACTGCTTAGGAAGTATGGTTTTGAGATTAGACACCTAAAAAAAAAAAAAAAAAAAACATAACTTAAATTAATCAAATGCAATAATAATGATAATTGTGGTGCCCTATTTCCCAGCCAATCAACTAAGAGTTATAAGCCATGAAAGTGAGTCAACACAACAAGAAGTTATGAAGGTAGACGAAAGGCGTGGCTTTGCAAACATCACAGCAAATCAGCGTGCAGCATTACCTGTGAGAAGAGAACAGATTTGCAAGCCGCCTATATATATATATATATATATATATATATATCTTTTTCAAGCCAATTTTGAAAGCATCTACATTAGGCTAAAATAATCGTTGAATAATCGCGTTGTCCCGTTTGCGTTCGATAGTGACTCAAATGGTTATGTCTCCTTTTATGCTCTTAAGTGTTGTTGTTGTTGTTGTTCCCTAAGCTGCCTGGCCGAACAGCCCCGAGTCCCTGAGAAAGGCCATGGCCACGATCGGGCTTTCCCACAGAGCTCTCATTGAGTGTAGATTGTGTTGTTGGCGTAAGTGGTTGTGTGAAATGCAGTCTTCTATGATGTGTTTAATGGTATGGGGTGCTGTGTTATATCCCGGGCAGGTGTTGACAACGGACTTATCCAGTCTCTTCTGATAGCTCAGGAGAGCTGGATGGTGTCCGCATCTCAGCCTGGCCAGGTGGACTCTGTCCTCGCGAGGAAGGGAGGATTCGGAAGGATGGATTTCGGGAGGTCGTGCATGCAGCTGCGTGTTGTCTGTGAGTGAGTGGATGGATCGGTGAGAGATATGAGTATGGATGTGCTTCTGGAAGTTGGTTCGGGGTGGGCAGGGAGGGAGAGAGGACAATAATTGTGTGTGATACCGTGTGCTGGGTGTTGTTTTGATATTTCTTGGTGTCTGTGGGTGTGTAGCCATGTAGTTTAGTGGGTGGTCTTGGTTCGTGGAGGCTGCTGCCAGAAATTGAGTGCCTCTCATGTCCAGATGGTCTTTGACTTTGAGGATTTTGGTTTCTTGATGTAGGTGATCTGTGGGTGCAGTAGCTGTGCAGCCTGTAATGATCTTCAGGGCTTTGTTTTTAATAGTCTGTAAGGTCTTATGATGTGTTTCAGCTAGGTTAGAAGCCCAGGCTGGGCTTGCGTATTCCATCACTGATCTTATGTATTGTTTATATACTGTGGTGGTAGTTTCTTTGTTGTGTCCAAATTTTGTGTGAGCAAGTGACCTGAGGGCGTTAAGTCTGGGTGTCAGTTTCTTTTTAATGTTTGTGGTGTGCTGTTTAAATGTCATATGAGTATCATATGTTACTCCTAGGATTTTGGGTGTGTGTGTATGTGTTAGGGGTGTGTTGTTTATGGTGAGTTGAGGGATGTATTCGTGTTCTCCTGTCCAACTTGTGAGCAGGGTTGCGGTGGATTTGGCTGGGGCTAGATTAAGTCTGTTTGTAGTGCACCAGCCATGTAGTGTGTTGAGATAGGGTTGAAGGAGATCCGTTGCTCTTTTTGGGTCATGGTGTGTGCATGTGAGTGTTATGTCGTCTGCATAGGAGGCTAAGTTTGCTAAGTTGCTCTTAAGTGTTCCTTCAGATAGTGTTAATGGGGGATGGTTCACTTTTTGGGCGATTTTTGCATGTATTCATTATTTTTTTAGTTTCCTCCCTAGACCTCCATCAAATTAATAAAAAAAAAAAACATCAATTAGATCCCCCTTATAGATTAATTTGTACATTTTTCGGTCGAAAAATGTCCCGGCCGAAGGCCTCTTCTTCCAACATTACAGGCTCACTACCATTCGCCAGGGAAAAAATCGACACCTAAATAGCACGAAAGGTCTAAATATTGACAAAGAAATGGGGCGAAAGGTCTTAAAATAGACTAATTAATGGGGCAAACATCTTAACATCTGAAAACTAATGGGGCTAAACATGAGGGAGAAAATGGTCCAGAAAACCGCGCCATCCCCCCTTAACCCTTCTTTGGCGGCGCCCGGCTATAGTCGAGTGAAATAAATGTGGCCTATGTGGCGGGGCCCGGCTATAGTCGCATGCAATTTTGAGCATGTAATGTGCTCTGAGAGAGAGCAGAGCATTGCGAGGAGCGTAGGTTACCTCATGACCGCTCGCTACGGTGGCCGTGGAGCTACTGAGATGTACTCCGCCCTACTCCACCCTCCCTCACTCCTTAAACACGTAATAATGTAAGGAAATTACCGTATTTTACCGATTTTGCCCTTCGGTTGCACGATCGTTGCAAGACAACCAGCGATCGTAGAAGGATGGATCTGGTGTCATTGGAAAGCTCATTTATCGCCCTTTCATGGATACATACTTGTATTACGCTCTGGCTCTTATTTATGCATGAAAACGAGCACGGAAAGAAGCTCGTTTACGGTAAAAAGCCCCGCTGGGCGGCACAGTCAAATATACTCCACCACCCGCTCTTTGAGTGTTAAGGTGTGACAGCAGGATCCGAGGGTGATGTTTCAATCATTACTACTGTGGAGCTTCTGCATTATGCTGTAGTTTTGCTGGAGGTAATTGTTCAAGGGATATTATGTCCAGAGGGAGTTCGTCTCGGGGTATTATGTCGTGTGTGTACAGTATATGCAACGTTTTATTCATTAGGCTGATAACTGTGGTCGTTTTTTTTTCTTCAAAATTAGACAGACAATCACTATGATATATTTTAAGCAAACGATAAGGGACGTTGTTGTTTTGTTTTATACACAATAGCTGCCCAGGTCAATGAATCTAAACTAGGGCGGCCTCGGTGGTATGCAGGTAACTAGACCCAAGGACCGACACAAGCCAAGTCCAGTCAGCTTTGGAGGCCATATACAGTATATGTGAGGAAAGTGAGCCCATGCTCACTCGAACTGGTAAGCAGGCACTAGCTACACAACACAGGTCAGTTGCTGTCGGCCTCCGAGGCTGTTTCAAGGCAAGTGAAACGGCGAGGCCTTGCCTGCTCGGCTTGCTATGTAGGCGCTAACCACTCTACATACATTGGATCCTGTTGGCCTCAAATGCCGGTAATATGCTAGGTTTGTTCAACTAGTGCCTTAGCAATGGCAATCAAACTTTGTGTCACATATTGTACTGTAAGAAAACTACATACTCAATCCTGGAATTTTATAGTAATGCAGGTAACCACTACTATAAAAAACATTTTCTGACTGCACAATATTACAAAAGTATCGTCCCCTCCTAGTCCCCTCCTAGTCCCTCACTTATCTTTCTTTATTCCTTTAGACCCCTCGCTTTGTTAAACCTCTTACAACCCCCCCTCCCCCCCCCCCCCGTGCCGACCCCCAGCCAACGCCATCTGTCCGCAATAAAACCCAACACAAGGCTGTATTTCTCCTCTAAAAATTGGAGGCCAATCCAGACGGCTCAGTCAGGAGTGGTGGATGGATTATACCGGATTGTGCCCCCCTCCCCCCACAATGCCCACACGCCCACGCCCACGCCGACTCCTTACATGCCCCCCCCCCCCCCTGAACTCCCTTCATATTTTACATGCCAAGCGTCAGGGGGGTAGGGGGGGGGGAGATTGGAAGCGGTGGATAATATTGGATGGGGAAGGGAGGGAAGGAAGGAAAGGTGAGAAAATACATGTGATGATACGGAGAAGAATGGAATGGAATGGAACGGATTGGTATAGAGTAGATTGGAATTTAATGGATGGGAATGGAAGAGATGGAAAGATAGCTCTTAACATTGACAACAAAATGGAGCTAAAAGTGCTAAAATCGCCAAACTAATGGGCCGAATGTCTTCAAATTTCAAAACTAATGGGGCTAACCACGAGGGAGAAATGGATCCAGAAAAACGAACATTCTCCCCTTTAGGGAATGTTATTTTATCTATTTATTAATTATACAATGGTGAACTGAAGAGTTAATATTAGCCGTTGAAGATAAGAAGAAAGAATATAGAGAGTTGTTGGGTAGTAGAGGGAATGAAGATTTGGAGAGACAGAAACGAGCAAGGTACCTGGAGAAAATGAGAGTGGTGAAGAGAGTAGTGAAGGAAAGTAAGAGAAGAGTAGTTGAGGAATTTGGAAGGAATTTAAGTGTAAAATGGAGAGAGTGTATACACTCCCTCCATTTTATAAGAAACTGTTCTTGAAAGAGGTCAAGAAAGCTAGGGAAGGCAGCAAGGGAAATAGAAAGGGTGTGAAAGATAAGAATGGGCGAGTGTTAGCCGAGAAGCAAGAGAGAGTCGAGAGCTGTTGAACGTAAAGACTGAAACGCCACCAAACATAGTTGGATGGGGTATAGGAGGGAGAAGAAAAGAAGTAGTGGAGGAGGAGGTGGGGATCAGGAGGTCAGAAGTGTGTGAAGCCTTGAAAAGAGTGAAGATTGGGAAAGCATCAGGAATAGATTGAGTGTGTGGGGAAATACTGAGGTATGGTGGTGAGATGGTGATCGAATGGGTATGGTAAATGTGTAAACTAGCATGGGAATAGGGAAGTGCGCCTGATGACTGGAAGACTGGCATAATAGTCCCCCTGTATAAGGGTAAAGGGGAAAGAGGAGTGTGTGGTAATCACCGGGGGATATGTCTTCTATGAGTAGTAGGGAAGATGTACAGTAGGGTAGTGATCGAAAAAGTAAGAGCGAGAACGGAGAAATGGGTAGGTGACGAGCAAGACGGGTTTAGGAAGGGAAGAGGATTTGTAGACCAGATTTTTGCCTTGAAAAGTATTGTGGAAAAATATTTGGAGAAGGGAAAACAGTTGTATGCTGCCTTTATGGACTTGGAGAAGGCCTATGACAGAGTTGATAGAGAAGGTCTGTGGAAAGTACTGAGAATATACCGAGTAGATGGCAAGTTGCTGAAATCAGTGAAGAGCATGTATGAGGGTGCTAAAGCATCAGGGAGAAGGGGTTCTAGAAAACGACCCATCTCCCCTTAAGGTAACGTTATAATATGCATTATATTATATATTTTTGTTGTAGTTTGCTCCCGAAACCTCTATCTAACATATAATAGACCTCCATTCGAGATATATTTGTACATTTTTCGGTAGATACATTTCCCGCCCGAAGGACGGTTCTTCCTAAGTTACAGGCTCGCTATAGCTCGCCAGGAAGAAATCGACACTTAATTGTCTCAATATTGACGACAAAATGGGCGAAACTCTTAAAATATGAAAACTAATGGCTATTAGCGCTAAACCTGAGGGAGAAGGGGGTTCAGAAAGAAAACACACAACTTCCCCTTGTTGAACAACAAACAAAGCAACGTTCAAAACAATAACAAAACAAGAACATTACTTGTAGCTTTGTATTGTAACACTTGCACCCATGGACAAGCTCTCTCTCTCTCTCTCTCTCTCTCTCTCTCTCTCTCTCTCTCTCTCCCCCCCCCCCACACACAGGCAAACAAATGTCGAGAAGAGCAAGATATGGAAGAGGCAAAAAAAACGGGGCTGAAATTGAAACTAAATAGCTTTAAGGGGGTCATCTGCTTTTTTCTCTTTCTCTTCTTTTCTCTCTTTCCCTGGGTTGTATCCATTCGGCCCCATTCAGCCAACTGTTTTAAAACGTTTATCCCTATCCAGGTGTTGATTTCTTCCTGGCGAGCGATAGTGTGCCAGCATTGTATGGAGAAATCCGACTTCGCCGGAGAAATTTTTCTATCGAAAAATGTACACATTTAGCTTGCTGTCAAAAATTATATATATATATATATATATATATGCTGGCTCGCTACCGCTCGCCAGGAAAATCTTGACACCTGGATGGGGGTAAACGTCTTAAAACAGTAGGCTGAATGGGGCCGAATGGATACAAGCCAAAGAGAGAGGGAGAGAAAGATAAAAAAAACGCGAGGTGTGCTCCCTTAACTCCTTCAATGTGATAATTAAGGAACACTCCGTTCTTAACGTTAATCCTCCAGTACAAACCTCAATGCACTACAACATACTAATGAGAGCATATGATCCTGACGGGATTCGAACTCAGGACACCACACCCAGAACATAAGCATCTAATCCATTACACCACCAACGCAGTTAAAGGTTTTACTCGATCACAATTAAGTTAGTTTGAGAGAAAGATAATGGAATGTATGCTTCGATACCTGAGATAATGGAATGTATGCTTCGATACCTGAGATAATGGAATGTATGCTTCGATACCTGAGATAATGGAATGTATGCTTCGATACCTGAGATAATGGAATGTATGCTTCGATACCTGAGATAATGGAATGTATGCTTCGATACCTGAGATAATGGAATGTATGCTTCGATACCTGAGATAATGGAATGTATGCTTCGATACCTGAGATAATGGAATGTATGCTTCGATACCTGAGATAATGGAATGTATGCTTCGATACCTGAGATAATGGAATGTATGCTTCGATACCTGAGATAATGGAATGTATGCTTCGATACCTGAGATAATGGAATGTATGCTTCGATACCTGAGATAATGGAATGTATGCTTCGATACCTAAGATAATGGAATGTATGCTTCGATACCTGAGATAATGGAATGTATGCTTCGATACCTGAGATAATGGAATGTATGCTTCGATACCTAAGATAATGGAATGTATGCTTCGATACCTGAGATAATGGAATGTATGCTTCGATACCTGAGATAATTACCTCAGTAATTCGCTCGACACTCTGGGGGCCTCTGGCCACGAAAGTCAAAATCATTCCAGGGAAAATCAAAGAAGTACTGCCGAGGAGCCTCCAGTAGGAGGTGGCAAACTGCCACAGGCTGGGTGGATCAGAAGGCTGTACTGGAGAGACAGGACAGGTAACAGATAAGGTTGAACTCGGAGCCCAACGGAGGGAGAAGGTTTACAATATATATAAAACAAAAGAATAATAATAATAACAATAATAATATATATAATTCGATAATTAATACGCACTAATACACAATGTTTAAACAAGTTTAAAACATTTGATATAGAAAATAAAGACAAAGTTTAATAACAAATGATTAGTGCTTTAACATGTTGGAAAAAAAAAAAAAAAAATAAATCCTACCCGGTGGACTACCGGCATAAGGCTTAAGGGGACATGGGCCGGTTTTCTGGGCCACTTTCTTCCTCATACTTAGCCCCATTAATTTTCAGATGTTAAGATGTTTGCCCCATTAGTTAGTCGATATTAAGACCTTTCGCCCCATTTCTTCGTCAATATTTAGACCTGTCGTGCTATTTAGATGTCGATTCTTTCCCTGGCGAACGATAGTGAGCCTGTAATGTTGGAAGAACCGGCCTTTGGCCGGAAATTTTTTCTACCGAAAAATGTACAAATTAATCAAGATGGGGGTTCTAATGGATTTTTTTTTTTTTTTTTGATGGAGGTCTAGGGAGGAAACTAGAAAAATAATGAATACATCCAAAAATCGCCCAAAAAGTGAACCATCCCCCCTTAAAAATGAACCATCACCCACTTAAAAGTGAACCATCCCCCCTTAAAAGTGAACCATCACCCCTTAAAAGTGAACCATCACCCACTTAAAAGTGAACCATCCCCCCTTAAAAGTGAACCATCACCCACTTAAAAGTGAACCATCCCCCCTTAAAAGTGAACCATCCCCCCTTAAAAGTGAACCATCCTCCCTTAAAAGTGAACCGTCCCCCCTTAAAAGTGAACCGTCCCCCCTTAAAAGTGAACCATCCCCCACTTAAAAGTGAACCATCCCCCCTTAAAGGAAAAACAGAATTGGAAGGCGAGATTTGAAAAGATGTAATGAGAGAGAGAGAGAGAGAGAGTAGGGAGTGTATGTGTGTTTATGTTTGTTTGTGTGTGTGTGTGTGTGTTTGTTTGAGAGAGATAGAGAAATTGCAGGCACCAATCGAACAAAGCAATTCCCGGGGGAGGCCTATAGGCATATGACAAGGAGTTGCTGGAACTCCTATTTAATTTTCCGGCTTCCCTTACTATTTCTTTCTGTTTGTGCCTCACTTACACATAGTGATCCAGCTATCTCTCACATACGCATACATTCATACGCAGACGACTCTACCTTACACTACTCAATTAGTTTTCCAGAACGCCCCAGCCAGCAATCCCTCAAAGACAAACGTAATGAAGCCATACAACACTAATCTTCTAATCTATCTGCTATTTCCAATTGGGGCAGAGAAAAATTTGTTGCCTTTAATTTTTCCAAAACCCAATTTCTTCATCTATCTACCCGTCCGGAACTCCCAGCGGACTATCCCTTATTCTTTAACAATACAAAAATCAGTCCTTCATCTTCTCTCAATATTCTTGGTGTCTCTTTTTCTTCTGCTCTCAAATGGAAGGAACATATTACCAGTCTTGCTTAAGCAGCCTCCCAGAAGCCGGGTGTGCTCAACCACCTTAAGGGGTTCTTTTCCCTTGCACAGCTTCTTGCTCTGTACAGGGGCACAGTGCGTCCTTGTATTGAGTATTTTTCACATGTGTGGGGAGGATCCTCTCACACCGCATTCCTAGACAAAGTAGAAAGGAAGGCCTTTCGTATCATTAAGTCCCGCCCAGTCACCAACTCTCTCTCTTCGCCGCAATGTTGTATCTCTCTCGCTATTCTATCGCTACTACAATAATCAGTGCTCATCAGAGCTCTCCCAGTGTATACCACCTCCTCTACATATGGTATGTGGTACCCGTTGTGACGTTAACCACTCCGTTAGAACCGCATGGCTTGTCCTACAGTGACTCGCTAGGATCGCCAGGGCAGTGGATGGGGCTACAGTTTATGTATTAGAGTGTGCTTTATTTCATATGAAAGTTTGTGTCATGGGCAGTCCAGAAAGGCTCTTTGTTTTCACCCATGTCAAGGCTTTATATATTTAATTGTAAAGTATATGTTTTGTCATTAACTAGTAATGATGGGATCTGGGAGAGAGAGAGAGAGTAGAACAGAGTGAGAGGGAGCGCGCAGTGTTTTTGTCCCGCTCGATGACGTCACGGCTGGCTGCCTCGCGGGGGTTGGTGGAGAGAGGCCTTTGCCATGCTGCAAGCCCTCTTGTTAGTGGCTGGACGACTTGCAACCGCTTTTTTCCCACGCGGCTCGAGCTGGTGCGAGTATATATACAGTTCCTCGCCACTCTCTCCCTCAGATCTGGTTTCTAGAACGCACCCATCTTTTTCACTTGCTACCTGTCCCCTGCTCCGTACCTGAGAATCTTTTCCTCTGCCTATCTCTCTCTTTTTTCATATCTTTCACCACCTTGTTATTAGTATTATACCCCCTCTGGTTAACTCTGCAAAATCAGCTTCATGCTGGCCAGTTGTATTGTGCGTTAAGGTCTGATATAACCCATGTATGTTAGTTGTTAAGATAAGTGGATCACGAAGCATTGGTTGGCATTTATATTGTTTAGTACTGCTTCCTTTAGTTATTAGTGTTCTGCTGGATTAGATAATGCTAGACTAGGAGTCTGATATTATAAGGTATTGTTTCCTATGAGTGCGGGCTTCATTTAAAAGCGGCACGACATACCTGAGAACTGGAGTTGATTGAGTAAATTCTAGTCTGTGTGCCATTGAGAGTAGAGCATGCACGAATGAGGGTTTTTTGCCTATACCATTCTGCACTGTTCTAGTCTCGATTGTTTGTCTTTGAGGTACGCCAGGAGAACGCTTAATACTTCGGTATTAAGGTTTCTCAAGAGAGCTACCCTTCATTATAACGTAATATTTGACGCACAGACTTGAGATTTGCACTAGGCTATGCAGCATGACATGCGCACCAGTATCTCGTATCATTGACTCTAGCTAGACTTTATCAGTCACAGTAGACATTAAGTATATTAACCTAATTACTCTTTTTATGCATACCCATTTATGATTACACAAGCATTTCGCAGCCTAGTTTGATGTATTGAGACACAAACGACTTAGGCTCTTTTTGTTGATAGGAATACTGCATTGTCGTGGCGATTATTATTATTGTTGTAGTGTTTAGGATATTCTTGGCTCCGACGGCATTATATATTCTGCCTTTTTGTGTGCATAGCCTGCACGAGCATTGTTCCGCTGCCTGCCTTTTTGGGTTCCATTTCCGATACGAGCATCTTTATAGCATCTAACATTTAAAGAAGATTCCTTGTTAGTGTTGAAGGACTTTAGTGCACTTTCTTTCATGCAGGAGTGCCTGACATTTATTGATTAAAGTAACGTAAGCTGTAACTTCTCTTACCACCTTACTTTGCATACCATAACCAAGCACCTTCGGTTATAGGTAGTAATAGGCTGTTTTCACATAACATTAAGCCTAGAGTAGACGCACATTTATTGAGAGTTTGATAGCCTATTATTGCATATAGAACTCTGTAGAGTATTTGTGTTCTTTGTTCACTGGGAATATACATCAGAGGTTGGATCTAGCGCTTTCCGTTGTAGCATTTATGCCATTACTAGTCCAATGAATAAGAGCCCTGATATATTTGAACCCCAGTCGTAACAAATGGCGACCTTACCTAGGATTTGGTGAACCTACATTTATTAGCAGGGAACATTTGTTGTTTTGGAGAATATTTTGCGGGGATCAGCAAGAATATTTTTTTTTGCAACATAGTATAGCCCTTGAGTATTTCCGAGAATTTTTGTGTGTATATCGAGGTATAAGAGTTTGGGGTGCTTCTTTTCTGAATATTGTGGTGAGAAATTTTTGTGAGCATCATGTCTTATACCGGATCAGAGGAGAATGGAGACACAGTACGTAATGTCGAGACTGAGGAACAGCAGTATGATGAAAGGGTTAATCGGGTGAACTGTGAGGAGGATGCTAGGATATTTTTGCAATGGCCTGTTACTGCCGAGCGGTTGGTGGGTATGGATCGGTACGGTCTTCAATGCCTGGCCACGGCTATCGGTCATGCGGTTACTAGCAGCATGACCAAGGATAACTTGATAACGTGTGTACTGGGCAGGGTGACTGGTGAGCGAGATGGGTTGAGTGCTCAGAGCCCTTCGGCCATGCTTCCCCTACACTCGACTCCCAGCCATCCCAGTAGTTTGCCGACCCCGGGTACGCTTCCGCAGTTGGGTGGTGACTGGCAGGGTGGGTTGCCCCTGGGGGGACCACCGGTAATTTCAAACATTGTAGCACCTTCACCTCCTCAAGGGTTAACTCCAGAATTATTGCTTCAGCTCGAATTAGCTAAGATCCAGCAGCAAATAGAATTAGCCAAGATAGAAGAGAGAAAAACTATCAGTCATGAGCACATAGAGCTAGCAAAAATCCAAGCTGAGTCGACTAGGTACTGTGCCAACATGGATGTAGAGAAGTCGCGAGTAGAGACAACGGGACAGCGACTTGGGGCTGGTAACCGTGTTCATGAGCAGTCTCTCTCGCACTTATTGAAACTGGTTCCGGTGTTTGATGAGAGTGGTGTAACAGAATTTTGCACACGCTTTGAGAAGAAGTGCCAGGAACACCAGTGGCCAGAGAATAAATGGGCAGCACTTGTATCCTCTAGATTAATAGGCAAGGGTCTTAAAGCCTACGATGCGTTACCTTTGGAGTTATGTATTGTGTACGAGGATCTCAAGGAGGCTGTCCTGAGGGCTTACGAATTGCAACCAGAAACGTACCGTTTGAAGTTCCGGGGTGTAACTAAGGGAAGAGATAGCACCTTTTTGGAACACGCCTGGGACTTGTCCGATGCTATGGGGAACTGGCTCCGATCTGAGAAGGTCACAACATTTGATGAAATTAAGCAGTTAATGATGTTGGAGCAGTTCTTTAAGAGTACGGGCGGTGATCTAACTTTGAACTTGAAGGAGAAAAACCCAAGAACTCTAGTCGAAGCAGCAGAAATGGCTGATCGACGGCTGTCGTTGATTCGGGGTTGCGGGTCCTCACAGAGGTACGATGTAAGTGCTAAGGACCGTTATCCTCCCCCTCCCCGTAACAATGACACATTTATACAGAAGAGCCATGAAACTAAAACTGAATCCAAACCTTACACCACACCGTATGTGAAAAGTCAGGGGCCTTTTACATCACAGTATAAGCCGAAACCGAAATTTATGTGTTTTAGTTGCCACCAGGAGGGTCATAAGGCAAATGAGTGCCCTAGTCGACCTCCTCCGGCAGCCGTGTCTTTTGCTCACGGCATTGGAGTGTTCAAGAGGACATCGGAGTTTGTTAGAGGCATTTCTTCCGAGGTAAATACACTGCCAGTGCAGAAGGATCCGGAAGGCTTATTCCCTGTCCGTGATGCCTTTAGTGACCACAGGGGACTCGGTTGTGTGAAGTGGGGGGGTAGAAGACATGAGGTGAGAATTTTGCGTGACACTGGGGCATCGCAAACACTGTTGAGAAATTTCACTGGTAAACCTGTCAATACGGCGCGGGTGGTTGTGGTTCAGGGAGTTAATGCAACAAGGTCATACCCGCTTGTAAGAATGAAGGTGGGAGTTGATGGTGTGACTCGGGACCTGGATGTAGGAATTGTGGAGAAGTTACCTGTTGGGGGCGTCGACCTCCTTCTCGGCAACGACTTTGCGGGACCTACTTCTGAGGCTCCACCCTTGGTCGTTGCCGAGAAGCCGGCCGACGTGAGTAGGGAGGAGCAGGAGTGGGTTGAGAAGTGTCCGGTGCAGCCTATGGCGTGTGTTGTCACCGGAAATCCTGCATCCAGGGAGTCATATTCTGGTCAACAATCTTTAGATCAGCGGAGGAAGGGTACCGAGAAGGGGTTGGAAGTTGATGCGGTTGAGAGTTTAGTATCAACGGCCCTTCTCGGGGACTCAGTATTAGGACCAAATATCGAGTCTGAAGAAGACCCAGTAACTGTTGTGGAAAAGGCAGAGGATGGGCTTATAAAGACGAAAGAGTTGAAGGAGGACAGTGATGCACAGTCGGGAGATGTGGCAACAAGGTACCCTATGAGAAATGGGTCGGCGAAGACGGTGGTCCGAAGCTTGCTAGTGTATTTTTCCCGGTATGGTTGCCCGCAGGGGATTCAGTCAGTCCAGGGACCCAACTTCGCTTCTAGCCTCTTTGTTCAAGCAGTGCCGCAGCATGGGATTGTTGGGGTTGCGTCATCTGCGTATCATCCGGAGAGCCAGGGTGTGTTAGAGCGATGGCACTCAGCCTTGAAATCTGTGCTTCGTTGTTGTTGCTTTGAGAGTGGGAAGGATTGGGATCTTGGCCTGCCATGTGTTTTGTTTGCTGTGCAGGAGGTACCTGGGGAGAGTTTGGGATTCAGCCCTAATGAGCTCGTCTTTGGACACCGTGTCAGAGGGCCTCTCCATATGGTTGAAGAAGTATGGGAGGGTGCAGAAAAACCTTGTTCTATGCTCAAGTGTGTCCTCAACAGTCGAGAACGGATGTTGCGCAGACTGGAGTTGGCTGGCCGTAATTTGACTAGCTCTCAGGCCCTCATGAAGGACAGGTACGACCTCAAGGTTGAACTCAGGGAGTTTCACGTGGGTCAGGAGGTGTTGATTCTACTGCCCCTTGTAGGTCACCCCTTATCCGCGAGGTACACTGGTCCTTATAGGGTGGTGGAGGAGCTATCGGACCTGGTTTACTTGGTAGCCACTCCAGACAGACGGGAGCGCAATCAGTTATGTCATGTTAATCCCATGAAGGAGTACGGGAGGCACCCCCCTGAGCCTCTCACTGTGCCTGTGATGACGTTTAGCAGTCAAGGTGGAGAAGGAGAACGGGACAGTCAAGCTCAGGTGGAGGATAACTGGAAGGATAAGAAGTTCAAATGGGCACCTGAGTGTGAGAAGGTGTTTAGAGAAGTAAAACACCTGTTGTGCACTCACCCGATCCTCAGGGCCCCTGACTTTAGCCTACCTTTCCAACTAGCAACGGAGGCTAGTGGTGTGGGGGCTGGTGCCGTCCTTGTGGAAAAGGACGATGATGGGATGGAGCATCCTGTTAGTTTCTGCTCGGAGAAGTACAATTCGGCCCAGGGGAGCTGCTCTGTTGTCGAGGAGGAGCTGCTGGCGGTTGTACTTGCTCTGAGGCATTTCGAGGTCTGTGTTCCAGCCTATGGTCCGGTCGTTGTAGTTTACCCAGATCATCACCCTCTCCAGTTCTTGGACCAGTTTCACAATCGGAATATGAGGCTGACCAGGTGGTCACTAAGGTTATTGGTATATAACCTGGACATACGCCATATTGCCGGTTGTGATAACGTGGTTGCAGATGGTCGTTCAAGGGTATATGATCCTGGGTAGATTGACACACGGGTAGCCTCCTGCTTTAGTTTGAATAGTATTTTGCGCTTGGTGCTTGTTGGCTCGCGGTTGTAGCCCAGCGTATTGGGTCGTAAAGCAGGGGTTGAGCGTTTGGTATAGAAGAAAAAACTAGGCTTGCCCCTATAGTGCAGCCGAAATAAACAAATTATAAACATAAAAATCAAATAAAAACTTTCTTTGACAGTTGAATTTTTTCAGTATGTTATAGCAGTAATTCTGAGTTGCACTCCTCTCAGGATGCTGGGCTAGAGAAGCTCGCTCTTGAGGAGCATAACTACATATAATTTAACCTATTGTGTTGGGAGGGATATAATTTTGAAAAAATGTTTTGTTGAAGAACTGTGCCATATATTTTACTGCCGCTGGGTGATGGGAAGTGGAGATATAGCATGGGTTCTTACCATCAGATTTTTATGAGCCTTGGGGCCTCTGAGAAAAATCTTGGGGGGGGTGTGACGTTAACCACTCCGTTAGAACCGCATGGCTTGTCCTACAGTGACTCGCTAGGATCGCCAGGGCAGTGGATGGGGCTACAGTTTATGTATTAGAGTGTGCTTTATTTCATATGAAAGCTCGTGTCATGGGCAGTCCAGAAAGGCTCTTTGTTTTCACCCATGTCAAGGCTTTATATATTTAATTGTAAAGTATATGTTTTGTCATTAACCTAACAAGTGCGCATGGGGGTAATTGAAAACGTCCCCCTGTGCTGACGTATTTGAGGTGTTTCCGTCACTAAAATATTCATTGTACCATTAATAGCATTAATAATTATCCATATGCGCCTATTATGGGTTGATTATAAAGGTATTAACCTGAAACAACAATAAAACGAGTGAAAACAGCGTTTGGATGGTCAAAATCGGAGATATAGCCCGCGAGTTGTATAATGTATGGGTAAGGCAAACTGCTTTTCTGCCAATTTCCCCCAAGGCCACTGAGACACAGTCGATCGATACTCTCTCTCTCTCTCTCTTGCACTCGCTTGCCATCAGTGATGACAACACCCTGCTTGCAACTCGCTAATGTTAGCACGAAAATATACCTCAGAATAAGGGAATAATAGGGAAAATAGGTGATAACTGAAGGAGAGGAGGAAAGTGGGGAAGGAGGGGAGGTAGAGGACTGAGATTTTGCATGGCCCAGGGGCCAAAACAAAATAAAAAAATAAAAAAATAAAAATAAAAAAAATAATTTTGTTTTCGATGTCAAAAGTTGATTTTTTATTTTACTTACTCTCAAGAGTCTTCCCGCAGTCCGCCGGGGGAACTCTTAAGAGTCTCCCCGCAGCTCCCGGGTTAACTAGTAATGATGGGATCTGGGAGAGAGAGAGAGAGTAGAACAGAGTGAGAGGGAGTGCGCAGTGTTTTTGTCCCGCTCGATGACGTCACGGCTGGCTGCCTCGCGGGGCTTGGTGGAGAGAGGCCTTTGCCATGCTGCAAGCTCTCTTGTTAATGGCTGGACGACTTGCAACCGCTTTTTTCCCACGCGGCTCGAGCTGGTGCGAGTATATATACAGTTCCTCGCCACTCTCTCCCTCAGATCTGGTTTCTAGAACGCACCCATCTTTTTCACTTGCTACCTGTCCCCTGCTCCGTACCTGAGAATCTTTTCCTCTGCCTACCTCTCTCTTTTTTCATATCTTTCACCACCTTGTTATTAGTATTATACCCCCTCTGGTTAACTCTGCAAAATCAGCTTCATGCTGGCCAGTTGTATTGTGCGTTAAGGTCTGATATAACCCATGTATGTTAGTTGTTAAGATAAGTGGATCACGAAGCATTGGTTGGCATTTATATTGTTTAGTACTGCTTCCTTTAGTTATTAGTGTTTTGCTGGATTAGATAATGCTAGACTAGGAGTCTGATATTATAAGGTATTGTTTCCTATGAGTGCTGGCTTCAGTTAAAAGCGGCACGACATACCTGAGAACTGTAGTTGATTGAGTAAATTCTAGTCTGTGTGCCATTGAGAGTAGAGCATGCACGAATGAGGGTTTTTTGGCTATACCATTCTGCACTGTTCTAGTCTCGATTGTTTGTCTTTGAGGTACGCCAGGAGAATGCTTAATACTTCGGTATTAAGGTTTCTCAAGAGAGCTACCCTTCATTATAACGTAATATTTGACGCACAGACTTGAGATTTGCACTAGGCTATGCAGCATGACATGCGCACCAGTATCTCGTATCATTGACTCTAGCTAGACTTTATCAGTCACAGTAGACATTAAGTATATTAACCTAATTACTCTTTTTATGCATACCCATTTATGATTACACAAGCATTTCGCAGCCTAGTTTGATGTATTGAGACACAAACGACTTAGGCTTTTTTTGTTGATAGGAATACTGCATTGTCGTGGCGATTATTATTATTGTTGTAGTGTTTAGGATATTCTTGGCTCCGACGGCATTATATATTCTGCCTTTTTGTGTTGTTACGACTGGGGTTCAAATATATCAGGGCTCTTATTCATTGGACTAGTAATGGCATAAATGTTACAACGGAAAGTGCTAGCTCCAACCTCTGAAGTATATTCCCAGTGATCAAAGAACACAAATACTCTACAGAGTTCTATATGCAATAATAGGCTATCAAACTCTCAATAAATGTGCTTCTACTCTAGGCTTAGTGTTATGTGAAAACAGCCTATTACTACCTATAACCGAAGGTGCTTGGTTATGGTATGCAAAGTAAGGTGGTAAGGGAAGTTACAGCTTACGTTACTTTAATCAATAAATGTCAGGCACTCCTGCATGAAAGAAAGTGCACTAAAGTCCTTCAACACTAACAAGGAATCTTCTTTAAATGTTAGATGTTATAAAGATGCTCGTATCGGAAATGGAACCCAAAAAGGCAGGCAGCGGAACAATGCTCGTGCAGGCTATGCACACAAAAAGGCAGAATATATAATGCCGTCGGAGACAAGAATATCCTAAACACTACAACACTAATAATAATCGCCACGACAATACAGTATTCCTATCAACAAAAAAGAGCCTAAGTCGTTTGTGTCTCAATACATCAAACTAGGCTGCGAATTTACTCAATCAACTCCAGTTGATTGACCTGGAAATTATGGAGGAAGTGGAGGAGATGAGCAAGGTGTTTAAGGATGAGATCTGTGCAGCATGTGAGGAGGTGTGTGGAGTGAGGAGAAGAGGGAGGGGAGTGAAAGGTACAGCATGGTGGACAGAAGAGGTAAGAATAGCTGTGGAAGAAAAGAAGAAAGCATATAGAGAGTGGTTGGGTAGTAGAGGGAATGAAGATTCCGAGAGACAGAAACGAGCGAGGTACGTGGAGAGTAAGAGGGTGGTGAAGAGAGTAGTGAAGGAAAGTAAGAGAACAGTAGATGAGGAATTTGGAAGGAATCTGAGTGTAAAATGGAGGGAGAGTAAGAAACTGTTCTGGAAAGAAGTCAAGAAAGTTAGGGAAGTTAGCAAGGGAAACAGTAAGGGTGTGAAAGATAAGAATGGGAGAATGCTAGCCGAGAAGCAAGAGAGAGTCGAAAGATGGAGGGAGTACTTCAGTGAGTTGCTAAATGAAAGGAATGAAGAGCCAGCAAACATAGCTGGATATGGTATGGGAGGGAGAAGAAGAGAAGTAGTGGAGGAGGAGGTGGGGATCAGGAGGTCAGAAGTGTGGGAAGCCATGAAAAGAGTGAAGTTGGGGAAAGCACCAGGAACAGATGGA
>JBAKBP010031796.1:0-23996 GCA_037953745.1 Lithodes maja
GAAAGAGAATAGGAGATAGGACAGAGCCCTGAGGAACACCGGAGTTTATAGGGTGAGGAAGTGAACAATGGCCGTCCACAACCGCAGCTATGGAACGGCCGGAAAGGAAATTAGAGACAAAGGCACAGATGGAGGGATAGAAACCGAAGGAGGGTAGTTTAGAAATTAAAGATTTATGCCAGACTCTATCGAAGGCTTTCGATATGTCTAGTGCAATAGAAAAAGTCTCACCGAAGTCCCGAAAGGAGGATGACCAAGAGTTAGTAAGATATGAAAGAAGATCACCAGTAGAGCGACCCTTAAGGAAGCCATACTGGCGATCTGAGAGCAGATTATGAGAAGAGAAATGCTTAAGAAATTTGGAAGCAAGAATAGTTTCAAAAACTTTAGAAAGACAAGAGATAAGAGCAATTGGACGATAGTTGGAGGGTTGAGAGCGGTCACCCTTCTTTGGGACAGGTTGAATGTGAGCAAACTTCCAGCATGAAGGGAAGACGTTAGAGGATAGACAGAGACGAAAGAGTTTGCCTAGGCAGGGAGTCAGCACGGAAGCACAGTTTTTGAGAACAACAGGAGGAACACCGTCCGGACCGTACGCCTTATTAGTGTTAAGCCCAGAGAGGGTAGAAAGTACATCTTTAGAAGAGATTAGGATATTAGGCATAAGTAAGAGAGAGGAGGGCGGAGAGGGAGGAATAGCACCGGAATCATCCAAGGTGGAGTTTCTAGCAAAAGTTTGAGCGAAGAGTTTAGCTTTGTCAGAGGAAGAAGTGATGGTTGTGCCATCAGAGTGGGAAAGGGGAGGGAAAGACGAGGAAGAGAAATTGTTGGAGAGGTTTTTGGCTAGATGCCAGAAAGCTTGGGAAGAGCTAGAGTTGGATAGTTCAGTGCATTTATTATTGATGAAAGAGTGTTTGGCAAGTCGAAGAACAGATTTGGCTTGATTCCGGGCAGAAACATATGAAGAATGAGAGTCTTGAGTTTTAAGGCGTCGGTACCGTTTGAATGCTTCCTCCTTATTGCGGACAGCAGTAGAACAGGCGTGAGTAAACCAAGATTTTTTAGCATTAGTCTGAGAGAAAGAGAATGGAATGTATGCTTCCATGCCCGATAGGATTACCTCGGTAATGCGTTCAGCACTCTCCGAGGGTCCCCGGCCATGGAAGCAGAAATCAGTCCATGGGAAATCAAAGAAGTACTGCCGAAGAGCCTCCCAGTCGGCAGCGCCAAAGTGCCACAAGCGCCGCCGGCTAGGAGGATCGGGTGGCTGTACTGGAGAGATAGGACAGGTGACAGAGATAAGTTTATGGTCGGAGGAGCCCAAAGGAGAGAAAAGATCGACAGTATAAGAAGAAGGGTTAGAAGTTAGAAACAGGTCAAGAATGTTGGGCCGATCTCCGATGCGATCCGGGATACGGGTGGGTTGCTGAACTAACTGCTCTAGGTCATTTAGGATAGAAAAGACGTAGGCTTGTTCACCAGGTGGATCAGTAGTGAGAGTAATTGTAATCAGTAACATGGCACTAGTCTAGTCACAAATTGGATGATGAGCTGGGCATATAACTCGTGAACATGTAGAACGTTCACCAACTATCCTCATCAAGAAGATCGCTGTTCACATTAACCCCTTAAATCTAATACATGTAAATATATGCTTGTCCTAAGAGTAATACGAGAGGTGAGTGCTGAAACTCCTTTAGGACCTCAAGGGAAGGTTATGCATTTAAATAGAGAGAAGAATGAAATGAGAGTAATGTCGTCAGAGAGAAAGAGTGCAACCGTGAGAAGTTGGGAGAGAGGGCAAGGGATGTTAGAATCTCAAAGGTTCTAGGCAACCTGATCATGGAACCCACAGCGAGCCTCCAGGCAATGTGCAGTACGACAACATGGGCAGCCAAGGCAGCATAGGCAGGCGGCAATGGAGTACCAACCCTGTCGCGCCTAGCTATAAGCATAAGCGCAAGGCTGCCAACCGGTCCATACATCTGGCAACCACCCCCCCGGCAGCGTGGCGCATTGCTACCCTCCCGCTCTGAAGCCCAACTCACTCTCTCTCTCTGAACTCCCATTGTCTTATCTATCAACTTCTCTATTGATACTACATATTAAATGGAAGGTCTCGACATGGCTTAAACAAAACCCACCACTGGTTAGCACATGACGAGACCTTTGCAGAGATACAAAGAACATAGTTATACGTTGTCACACTCAATATAGGCAGCCAGCACGGTACAGCGGTACAGAGGTACCGCACAGTGGCGGTACAGTGGAGTACCAAGGAGTACAATCAGGTTGCGTTGCCACGCACTGGGTGCGTCACACTACTTACAAGGGTCCAATTAGCCTAGCGTACACGACTTCCACGCCAGTAATATAATTATCACAATTACAATTACTATTTCCATAAATAATTTTTCGACCTAGCTCCAAGGTTTCACTTGCCTAGCTAAAGCCGGTACCACACGAGCGCTTTTTCCCTCAACATATTTCTCAAATATTGATCTGGCATTTTATGAGGTCAAGTTTTAGAATAATTATGTCGGCAAATTTAATCTATAGTCAATAAATTTTCCAATACCAGCGCAAAATATCGTACAAATGTTACCAGAAACATTTTGACCATAGAATATTGACGATACAGGTTGTCCCGTGAAACCGGCTTAAATCTCTCTTTCTCTCTCTTATATATATATAATATATATATATATATATATATGTTTCTAGTCTCTCAGTGGGGATCGAACCATCGACCATCAGAACGATAGCCGACGCTTAATCAATTACACCACGGCAGTCTAAAAGACACTCAGCCTTCTATCCTATTTATGTTAGGGAGAAGGGAAACCCACTAGGCGAATATATTTCAATTCAAACCTAGTTGTAGGATCCATATTTCCAGAATACCATACACGGATTTTTGAGTGTCCCGACGCAACTTATATATATATATATATATATATATATATATATATATATATATATATATATATATATATATATACCGTATATATATATATATATATATATATATATATATATATATATATATATATATGGGCATTCTGAGATGAGTCACTCCATCATCAGGCAAGTCTAAACAATAAAACACGGTCCCATATCAATTACAAACTACAAAGAAAGGCTTAGCAGCGGGATAGTAATGTTGCAATTCAATATTTGGGATATCATATGCAACAGAATATAAAAATTAAGAAATTAGAATAAAAAAAGTCAGTACAGTCGAGACCACTAATAATAGTTATATCTAAAATGTATCCTAAAACAAGACAGCGAATTAATGTAAATAGAGGACGAAAACAGAAGAAATGTAATGCAAAGAAAAACCAGCACAACGGAGAACATCACAGTTGTTATAATCTTAATTAATTAATTTCACTCCAAACACCACACACCACATATGAAATTAATGAGACCATGTAATCTTCCCGGGATTGGAAGATGGGATAACACATACACATCTTACACACTCTAACCCTTACATCACCAAGACAGTTATAGGTTCAGCACACAACCACGATTAATATCCGTTTATGGATTACTGACTATCAATCTAGTCATTTACTGGACCCAAAAGCATTATGAATAGCGTAGTGCTTATCTGAGAGGAAAGAACACATTGTGGGGCACAAATCTTAATAGACTGATCTCACAACCAACTTGTTCCTGAACTTTACAAATAATCTTGATTATTGTATTTGACTCCCAACACCAAACAGCCCCATTTAAAATTAATGAAAGCATGTGGTCCTCCCAGAATTCGATCCTGAAAATGTATGCTTTGAAAGCTTAAGCAAAAATGCAAGTAGTTTCATTAATGCTTACGTTTCCAAGCAAACCCTTTTCGGTATAATTACTATATTATTTTGTTCTCCATAGGCAACGCAAATCCAAAATTGCACTCTTCACTCCTCAACAACAAGCGAGAAGTGATATAACTGGGCAGATTGTAAGTACTGTGGCGTTAATAAGTCATGTCTTAGCTTTCATTATGTTTGGCTCTCTCTGTGCTTTAATAATGTCTGCCAGATGTTGAATAGGATGTGTAAGTGTAGGAACATGCTGCTATATCCCACTAAAAACGAATATATCTCTCTATCTATCTATCTATCTATTGCCTGATGCCGTGATCCCCGAAGGGGTGGCCACGAACGAACCGCCCCCATGCACCTCTGTCCCTAGTCAGTCGACGCCCCTCCCCCCAACCAACACCGCCCTCGTTCATATACTTACTCACTCCATCCTTCCACCTCTCCTTCGGTCTACCTCTCCCTCTCTGTCCTCCACCTCGCTCTCGTACACCCTTTTATTCATTTTCTTGCTTTTCACACGTTCCATATGGCCGAACCATCTCAAGTTGTTCCTTTTCACACTTTCCAGCACATCTACCTCCACACCACACCTCCTTCTTACTTCTTCATTAGTCTGTCTATCCCTCCATGTAACTCCACACGCATTTCTTAAGTAATTCATTTCCACTGCTCTCACTCTTGATCTGAGTCTCTTCTCAAACGTCCATCCTTTGCTTCCGTAAGTCAGTGTCGGGATTACCACACTGTCATGCAAGGACTTCTTCACTTCCATACTGACCACCCAATTTCTTGTTACTGCTTTCAGCGTTCCTACAACCCTCTTCCCCTGTTGTACCCTCTCCCGCACTTCTTCATCCATAGTCCCATCTTTACTCAACACACTGCCCAGATACTTAAAAGAGTTGACGATCTCCATAGCCTGACCGTTCAGCTTCACCTCACATTCTGTGACTTTACCCCTTTTGAAGACCATAACCTTGCTCTTCCCCGCATTTACCTTCAAATTCCATTTTTCGCAGACTGTTCCAAACTCATTTACCAGACCCTGCAACTCCCATTCATTATCACTCATCAGAACTGTATCATCCGCAAACAGCAGTATAGGTAGCTTCCACTCATTTCCCTCCCTTTTCAGCGATACACCAACATCCACTGCTCTTGATAGTATTTCTTTCATGACTCCATCCATATACACAGTAAACAACCACGGGGACATCACACACCCCTGTTTCAAACCAACATTCAGGTCAAAGAACTCGCTCTGCTCACTCTCCACACGTAGTACCGCCTTTGCACCCTCATACATGCTCTTCACTGCTTTCAGCAACTTGCCATCTACTCCGTATATTCTAAGTACTTTGTCGGGAATCGACCTCGACATAAATTCTTCTTCTAGTGATTAAGGAATAATGAATATGTAAATAAAGATATACAGTAGATACTAAGTTATAACCATTTAAACTAGAGACTAAGAGAAATAATGAATAAAGATGGGAATAACTGAAGCATTGATAAATTGTTGGGTTATAGAGTCCATGTGTATGAAATCCTCTTCTCAAACCTTAAGCTGTAAGCACATTAGAAATACTGAGTTCTTCTGCCCACTACGTGCTCGTAATGAGCCAATTGAGATTACCATTTCTAAGGTTCCTATTCAGACCTATGTAAGTCATATGATTTGTGAGAGATGCTTGGCACTCACCACGAGTCTATATTACATAGAGTTACATATAGTTTAAACACATGAGTAAGGCGTGGACTGAGCATATAAAAAGTAAGATATTGAATTAAAAAAGTCAGTAGCAGTCCAGTATCAGCACACACCACAGCCACAGATTCCCCTCGTCAACACCAAACCCAACCATGGGATTCTTCATAATCAGGTTCCCGAGTCCCAGAAAGATACATACAGTACATACAGATACATTGAGTACCAATTAAAATATAAGTATAGGATGTTGCTTTGGTTGAAACTATCTAATAGGAAACAGGTGTTATTAACTATCATAAAAGCTGTGTTAAAAAGATCTTGGTAAACTATTCAGTCGTAACAAACTCTGTGGAACTATTATCTGAAGTGTAACAATGTATAAATTTAATTAAATAAAAAGTAAAAACACATTATAAATAACGAAATTCATAATTGTGTTTTTATAACCGAAATATATTCTTATAAAATATATAAAGATACTCCAAGTAAATTACTTCTATCATGATTCTTATGTCTCAATAAATATAACAATTTAACGACCTCTAGAGTAAACAACGAGACTTAAATATACGATAGATATGGGTATCTATCTACATAGTTTAGAGTATGATTCTCAACATATAATTATACCATAGAAAAGAGATCCTTCATAATCACAGGAGCATTACAAACTGTATTCTATTTGCTATTTCCTTTATAGCCTCTTGGATATTGATAATAAAGTAATTAGCATTGAAGCTACCAACTGAGACTTATATAGTAATGTAATGAATAGATAAAGGAAGGATAGAAATACGATAAGGGTGGCAGCGATAATCCAGAAATACGATAATGGTTGGAGCGATAACCAATAAGTACGATAATGGTAGCAGCGATCAACAATACTTACGGTAATGATAACAGCGATAATCCATAATTACGATAATGATAACAGCAATTAGCAATACCTACGTTAATGATAAAAGCGCTAAACAATACTTACGATAATGGTACAAGCAATAACCGGTAATTACGATAATTGCGATAATGGTGGACGCAGTAATTCGTGTTATAGTAGCACCTACAATAACCGATACTAGTGATAATAGCAACAGTCGACGATGGTCGCAGCGGTAACTGATTTTTTATTTTTGCCCTGAAAACTACAGTATATATATATATATATTTATTTTGTTCATTAACCCTATCGACAACAGTGACAATGGTAAACACACATTAATCTTAAACTAGGTGGATAAAAAACACCATCTGAGGAAGAGCACTTTATTGACAACGTTTCGCAGATAGCTTCATCAGGTCACTAACAAATGCTGGTACATAGGAGGCCTTATTAAATATCCGTCCAGACAGGTGGTGGTGGAGGAGTGGGAGGTGGCGATTGGGAGGGAGGAAGGAGGCAGGACAGGGATGAGGCAGAAGCATGGGGGGAGGGGAGGCGGAGCCTATATATGGGTCAAATACATCAGTAGGAACTAGCAAAATCAGACATACAAACATGCGTACAGGGTAACAACTCTACTGGTACCAAATAATAAAATTAACTATCACAATAGCCTAATAATAATACTAATAATAATAATAATAAAAATAATAATAATAATAACATTAATAATAATAATACAGATGATAATATTAATCGTAACAATTATAATGAAAACAGTGAAGATAGTGCTAATATAATTTATAGTGGTACAGTACTAGCAATAAAGATCATGGAATGAAGGAGAGAGAGAGAGAGAGAGGAGCCGGGAGTAAGGAAGAGATTAGCTGAATTGTAAAGCGAAAGCCAGGGATTGGCGCATTTAGTGGGTAGGGTTGAAGGTGTGACAGGTATATAGGAGAGGGTATTTTTTTTATTTTTATTGTTTTCCCCAAAGGTGGATTAAAGATAGAGAGAGAGAGAGAGAGAGAGAGAGACTCGCCAATGGTAGCGAGCGGTTAACCACAGTGATTTTTTGCATTGCCCTGTAGTACCTGGAGACAACGGTGTCTGTATACCTGTTGTTACGACTGAGGTTTAAATATATCAGGGGCTCTTATTCATTGGACTATTAATGGCATAAATGCTACAACGGAAAGCGCCCTAGATCCAACCTCTGATGTATATTCCCAGTGAACAAAGAACACAAATACTCTCCAGAGTTCTATATGCAATAATAGATTATCAAACTCTCAATAAATGTGCGTCTACTCTAGGCTTAATGTTATGTGAAAACAGCCTATTACTACCTATAACCGAAGGTGCTTGGTTATGGTATGCAAAGTAAGGTGGTAAGAGAAGTTACAGCTTACGTTACTTTAATCAATAAATGTCAGGCACTCCTGCATGAAAGAAAGTGCACTAAAGTCCTTCAACACCAACAAGGAATCTTCTTTAAATGTTAGATGCTAGCAAGATGCTCGAATCGGAAATGGAACCCAAAAAGGCAGGCAGCGGAACAATGCTCGTGCAGGCTATGCACACAAAAAGGCAGGATATATAATGCAGTCGGAGCCAAGAATATCCTAAACGCTACAACAATAATAATAATCGCCACGACAATGCAGTATTCCTATCAACAAAAAGAGCCTAAGTCGTTTGTGTCTCAATACATCAAACTAGGCTGCAAAATGCTTGTGTAATCATAAACGGGTATGCATAATAAGAGTAATTGGTTTAATATACTTAATGTCTACTATGACTGATAAAGTCTAGCTAGAGTCAATGATACAAGATACTGGTGCGCATGGCATGCCGCATAGCCTAGTGCAAGTCTCACGTTTGTGCGTCAAGTATTACGTTATAGTGAAGGGTAGCTCTCTTGAGAAACCTTAATACCGAAGTATTAAGCGTTCTCCTGGCGTACCTCAAAGACAAACAACCGAGCTTAGAACAGTGCAGAATGGTATAGGCAAAAAGCCCTCATTCGTGCATGCTCTACTCTCAATGGCACACAGACTAGAATTTACCCAATCAACTCCAGTTCTCAGGTATGTCGTGCAGCTTTTAACTAAAGGCAGCACCCATTGGAAACAATACCTCATAGTATCGACTCCTAGTCTAGCATTATCTAATCCAGCAGAACACTAATTATTATAGGAAGCGGTACTGAACAATATGAATGCCAACCAATGCTTCGTGATCAACTTATCTTAACAACTAACATACATGGGTTATATAAGACCTTAACGCACGCAGAGTTAACTAGAGGGGGTATAATATTAATAAAAGGTGGTGAAAGATATGAAAAATGAGAGAGATAGGCAGAGGAAAAGGTTCTCAGGTGCATCGAGGGTGACAGATATCAAAGGGATAAGAGGGATGCGTTCTAGAAACCAGATCTGAGGGAGAGAGTGGCAAGAGAGCTGTATATATACTAGCACTAGCTCGCACCGCGTAAGCAAAGCGGTAACAAGTCCTCCAGCCAATCTCAAAGAGGCCAACCAACCATGACGTCACCAAGCATGGTAAAAAACTCCTCCAACCAATCCCCAAGAGGCCAGCCAGCCGTGACGTCATCGAGCATGGCAAAAAACACTGCGCGCCTCCTCTCACTCTGTTCTACTCTCTCTCTCTCTCTCTCTCAAATCCTATCATTACTCCTTAATGATAAAACATATACTTTGCAATTAAATATATGAAGCCTTGACATGGGCGAAAACAAAGAGCCTTTCTGGACTGCCCATGACACAAGCTTTCATATTATGAAATAAAGCACATAATAATACATCAACTGTAGCCACATCCACTGCCCTGGCGATCCTAGCGAGTCACCGTAGGGCAAGCCATGCGGTTCTAACGGAGTGGTTAACGTCACCACCCCCCCCCAAGATATTTTCTTAGAGGCCCAAAGCTAAAAAAAATCTGA
Source organism: Lithodes maja (assembly GCA_037953745.1). Taxonomy (NCBI): domain Eukaryota; kingdom Metazoa; phylum Arthropoda; class Malacostraca; order Decapoda; family Lithodidae; genus Lithodes; species Lithodes maja. Next base: position 9,390 of record JBAKBP010031796.1, read on the forward strand.
TGGTTAGAACCCATGCTATATCTCTGCTTCCCATCACCCAGCGGCAGTGAAATATCTGGCACAGTTCTCAACAAAACATTTTACAAAATTATAATCCTCCCCAACACAATAGGTTAAATCATATGTAGTTATGCTCCTCAAGAGCGAGCTTCTCTAGCCCAGCATTCTGAGAGGAGTGGTACTCAGAATTACTGCTATAACATACTGAATAAATTCAACTATCAAAGAAAGATTTTTTATTTGATTTTTATGTTTTTAATTTGTTTATTTCGGCTGCACTATAGGGGCAAGCCTAGTTTTTTCTTCTATACCAAACGCTCAACTCCTACTTTACGACCCAATACGCTGGGCTACAACCGCGAGCCAACAAGCACCAAGCGCAAAATACTCTTCAAACTAAAGCAGGAGGTTACCCGTGTGTCAATCTACCCAGGATCATATACCCTTGAAAGACAATCTGCAACCACGTTGTCACAACCGGCAATATGGCGTGTCCAGGCTATACTCCCGTAACACCAGCGACCACCCGGTCAGCCTCATATTCCGATTGTGAAACTGGTCCAAGAACTTGAGAGGGTGATGATCTGTGTAAACTACAATGACCGGACCATAGGCTGGAACAATAGACCTCGAAATGCCTCAGTGCAAGCACAACTGCCAGCAGCTCCCTCTCGACAACAGAGCAGCTTCCCTGGGCTGAATTGAACTTCTCCGAGCAGAAACTAACAGGATGTTCCAGCCCATCATCGTCCTTTTTCATAAGGACGGCACCAGCCCCCACACCACTAGCATCCGTTGCTAGTTGGAAAGGTAGGCTAAAGTCAGGGGCCCTGAGGATCGGGTGAGTGCACAACAGGTGTTTTACTACTCTAAACGCCTTCTCACACTCAGGCGCCCATTTGACTTTCTTATCCTTCCAGTTATCCTCCACCTGAGCTTGACTGTCCCGTTCTCCTTTTCCACCTTGACTGCTAAACGTCATCACAGGCACAGTGAGAGGCTCAGGGGGGTGCCTCACATACTCCTTCATGAGATTAACGTGACATAACTGATTGCGCTTATGTCTGTCTGGAGCGGCCACCAAGCAATCCAGGTCCGATAGCCTCTCAACCACCCTATAAGGACCAGTGTACTTCGCGGATAAGGGATGACCTACAAGGGGCAGTAGAATCAACACCTCCTGACCCACGTGAAACTCACTGAGTTTAACCTTGAGGTCGTACCTGTCCTTCATGAGGGCCTGAGAGCTAGTCAAATTACGGCCAGCCAACTCCAGACTGCGCAACATCCGTTCTCGACTGTCGAGGACATACTTGAGCATAGAACAAGGTTTTTCTGCGCCCTCTCATATTTCTTTAACCATATGGAGAGGCCCTCTGACACGGTGTCCAAAGACGAGCTCATTAGGGCTGAATCCCAAACTTTCCCCAGGTACCTCCCGTGCAGCAAATAAAACATATGGCAGGCCAAGATCCCAATCTTTCCCACTCTCAAAGCAACAACAACGAAGCACAGATTTTAAGGCTGAGTGCCATCGCTCTAACACACCCTGGCTCTCCGGATGATACGCAGATGACACCACCGTAACAATCCCATGCTGCGGCATTGCTTGAACAAAGAGGTTAGAAGTGAAGTTGGATCCTTGGTCTGACTGAATCCCCTGCGGGTAACCATACCGGGAAAAATACACTAGCAAGTTCCGGACCACCGTCTTCGCTGACCCATTTCTCATAGGGTACGCATCAGGGTACCTTGTTGCTACCTCCATGATGGTTAGGGGATACTTGTAAAAATCTCCCGACTGTGCATAACTGTCCTCCTCCAACTCGACAGCACCGCTACCACATTCAAGAACCTCCGGGTCTTCTAATTGCAATTTACGAATGTCCGAAGGAGCAAGCTTATCTAAGTGTTTGCGAAACAACTCATGCCCCCCTCCTGCATTGAATTTAGCCTCCCGTTGCTCTCTCTCTGTGTATCGTTGCTGTCTCTTCGTCTTTTTAAGCCCATCCTCTGCCTTCTTAGTAACAGTTAATGGGTCTTCTCCAGACTCGAAGATCGGTCCTAATAATGAGTCCCCGAGAATGTCCGTTGATACTAAACTCTTAACCGCATCAACTTTCAACCCCTTCTCGGTACCTTTCCTCCGCTTGTCTAAAGACTGTTGACCAGAATGTGACTCCCTGGATGCAAGAGATCGGGTGACAACACACGCCATAGGTTGCACCCAACACTTCTCAACCCACTCCTGCTCCTCCCTACTCACGTCGGCCGGCTTCTCGGCAACGACTAAGGGGGGAGCCGCAGAAGTAGGCCCCGCAAAGTCGTTGCCGAGAAGGAGGTCGACGCCCCCAACCGGTAACTTCTCCACAATTCCTACATCCAGGTCACGAGTCACACCATCAACTTCCATCTTCATTCTTACAAGCGGGTATGACCTTGTTGCATTAACCCCCTGAACCACAACCACCCGCACCGTATTTACAGGTTTACAAGTGAAATTTCTCAACAGTGTTTGCGATGCCCCAGTGTCACGCAAAATTCTCGCCTTATGTCTTCTACCCCCCCACTCCACACAACCGAGTCCCCTGTGGTCACTAAAGGCATCACGGACAGGGAATAAGCCTTCCGGATCCTTTTGCACTGGCAGTGTATTTACCTCGGAAGAATTGCCTCTAACAAACTCTGATGTCCTCTTGAACACTCCAATGCCGTGAGCAAAAGACACGGCTGCCGGAGGAGGTCGACTAGGGCACTCATTTGCTTTATGACCCTCCTTGTGGCACTTAAAACACATAAATTTCGGTTTCGGCTTATACTGTGATGTAAAAAGCCCCTGACTTTTCTTATACGGCGTGGTGTTAGGTTTGGATTCAGTTTTAGTTTCATTGCTCTTTTGTTTAAATGTGTCGTTGCTACGGGAAGGGGGAGGATAACGGTCCTTAGCACTTGCATCGTACTTCTGTGAGGACCCGCAACCCCGAATCAACGACAGCCGTAGATCAGCCATTTCTGCTGCTTCTACTAGAGTTCTTGGGTTTTTCTCCTTTAAGTTCAAAGTTAGATCACCGCCCGTGCTCTTAACCCGGGAACTGCCGGGAGACTCTTAAGAGTTCCCCCGGCGGACTGCGAGGAGACTCTTAAGAGTGAGTGAAAACAAAAATCAACTTTTGACATTGATTTTTTTTTTTTTTTTTTTTTTTTGGCCCCTGGGCCATGCAAAATCTCAGTCCTCTACCTCCCCTCCTTCCCCACTTTCCTCCTCTCCTTCAGTTATCACCTATTTTCCCTGTTATTCCCTTATTCTGAGGTATATTTTCGTGCTAACATTAGAAATCCGGTTGGAGGATGTGGTCATCACTGATAGCAAGCGAATGCAAGAGAGAGAGAGAGTATCGATCGACTGTGTCTCAGTGGCCTAGGGAGAAATTGGCGGGAAAGCAGCTTGCCTCACCCATACATTATACAACTCGCGGGCTATATCTCCGATTTTGACCATCCAAACGTTGTTTTCACTCGTTTTATTGTTGTTTCAGGTTAATACCTTTAATCAACCCATAATAGGCGCATATGGATAAGTATTAATGCTATTAATGGTACAATGAATATTTTAGTGACGGAAACACCTCAAATACGTCAGTACAGGGGGACGTTTCCAATTACCCCCATGCGCACTTGTTAGGTTAAAGAACTGCTCCAACATCATTAACTGCTTAATTCCATCAAATGGTGTTACCTTCTCAGATCGGAGCCAGTTCCCCATAGCATCGGACAAGTCCCGGGCGTGTTCCAAAAAGGTGCTATCTCTTCCCTTAGTTACACTCCGGAACTTCAAACGGTACGTTTCTGGTTGCAGTTCGTAAGCCCTCAGGACAGCCTCCTTGAGATCCTCATACACAATACATGACTCCAAAGGTAACGCATCGTAGGCTTTAAGACCCTTGCCTATTAATCTAGATTCTAGAGGATACAAGTGCTGCCCATTTATTCTCTGGCCACTGGTGTTCCTGGCACTTCTTCTCAAAGCGTGCGAAAAATTCTGTTACCCCACTCTCATCAAACACCGGAACCAGTTTCAATAAGTGCGAGAGATTGATCATGAGCACGGTTACCAACCCCAAGTCGCTGTCCCGTTGTCTCTACTCGCGACTTCTCTACGTCCATGTCGGCACAGTACCTAGTCGACTCTAAATCAGCTTGGATTTTTGCTTGACTGATAGTTTTTCTCTCTTCTATCTTGGCTAATTCTATTTGCTGCTGATTCTGAAGCTGAAGCTCACATACCCTGATAGCCTTTCTCTCTTCGATCTTAGCTAATTCGAGCTAATACAATAATTCTGGAGTTAACCCTTGAGGAGGTGAAGGTGCTACAATGTTTGAAATTACTGGTGGTCCCCCCAGGGGCAACCCACCCTGCCAGTCACCACCCAACTGTGGACGCGTACTCGGGGTCGGCAAACTACTGGGATGGCTGGAAGTCGAGTGTAGGGGAAGCATGGCCGAAGGGCTCTGAGCACTCAACCCTTCTCGCTCACCAGTCACCCTGCCCAGTACACACGTTATCAAGTTATCCCTGGTCATGCTGCTAGAACCCGCATGACCGATAGCTGTGGCCAGGCAGTGAAGACCGTACCAATCCATACCTTCCAACCGCTCTGCAGTAACAGGCCATTGCAAAAATATCCTAGCATCCTCCTCACAGTTCACCTGATTAACCATTTCATCATACTGCTGTTCCTCAGTTTCGACATTACGTACTGTGTCTCCATTCTCCTCTGATCCGGTATAAGACATGATGCTCACAAACATTTCTCACCTCAATATTCAGAAAAGAAGTACCCCAAACTCTTATACCTCAATATACACACACAAATTCTCAGAAATACTCAAGGGCTATACTATGTTGCAAAAAAAAAAAATCTTGCTGATCCCCGCAAAATATTCCCCAAAACAACAAATGGTCCCTGCTAATAAATGTAGGTTCACCAAATCCTAGGTAAGGTCGCCATTTGTTACGACTGAGGTTTAAATATATCAGGGGCTCTTATTCATTGGACTAGTAATGGCATAAATGCTACAACGGAAAAGCGCTAGATCCAACCTCTGATGTATATTCCCAGTGAACAAAGAACACAAATACTCTCCAGAGTTCTATATGCAATAATAGGTTATCAAACTCTCAATAAATGTGCGTGTACTCTAGGCTTAATGTTATGTGAAAACAGCCTATTACTACCTATAACCGAAGGTGCTTGGTTATGGTATGCAAAGTAAGGTGGTAAGAGAAGTTACAGCTTACGTTACTTTAATCAATAAATGTCAGGCACTCCTGCATGAAAGAAAGTGCACTAAAGTCCTTCAACACCAACAAGGAATCTGCTTTGAATGTTAGATGCTATCAAGATGCTCGAATCGGAAATGGAACCCAAAAAGGCAGGCAGCGGAACAATGCTCGTGCAGGCTATGCACACAAAAAGGCAGGAGATATAATGCAGTCGGAGCCAAGAATATCCTAAACGCTACAACAATAATAATAATCGCCACGACAATGCAGTATTCCTATCAACAAAAAGAGCCTAAGTCGTTTGTGTCTCAATACATCAAACTAGGCTGTGAAATGCTTGTGTAATCATAAACGGGTATGCATAATAAGAGTAATTGGTTTAATATACTTAATGTCTACTATGACTGATAAAGTCTAGCTAGAGTCAATGATACGAGATACTGGTGCGCATGGCATGCCGCATAGCCTAGTGCAAATCTCAAGTCTGTGCGTCAAGTATTACGTTATAGTGAAGGGTAGCTCTCTTGAGAAACCTTAATACCGAAGTATTAAGCGTTCTTCTGGCGTACCTCAAAGACAAACAACCGAGCTTAGAACAGTGCAGAATGGTATAGACAAAAAGTCCTCATTCGTGCATGCTCTACTCTCAATGGCACACAGACTAGAATTTACCCAATCAACTCCAGTTCTCAGGTATGTCGTGCAGCTTTTAACTAAAGCCAGCACCCATCGGAAACAATACCTTATAGTATCAGACTCCTAGTCTAGCATTATCTAATCCAGCAGAACACTAATAATTATAGGAAGCGGTACTGAACAATATGAATGCCAACCAATGCTTCGTGATCAACTTATCTTAACAACTAACATACATGGGTTATATAAGACCTTAACGCACAATACAACTGGCCAGCATGAAGCTGATTATGCAGAGTTAACCAGAGGGGGTATAATATTGATAAAAGGTGGTGAAAGATATGAAAAATGAGAGAGATAGGCAGAGGAAAAGGTTCTCAGGTGCATCGAGGGGGACAGATATCAAAGGGATAAGAGGGATGCGTTCTAGAAACCAGATCTGAGGGAGAGAGTGGCAAGAGAGCTGTATATATACTAGCACTAGCTCGCACCGCGTAAGCAAAGCGGTAACAAGTCCTCCAGCCAATCCCAAAGAGGCCAACCAACCATGACGTCACCAAGCATGGTAAAAAAAACTCCTCCAACCAATCCCCAAGAGGCCAGCCAGCCGTGACGTCATCGAGCATGGCAAAAAACACTGCACGCCTCTCTCACTCTGTTCTACTCTCTCTCTCTCTCTCTCTCAAATCCTATCATTACTCCTTAATGATAAAACATATACTTTGCAATTAAATATATAAAGCCTTGACATGGGCGAAAACAAAGAGCCTTTCTGGACTGCCCATGACACGAGCTTTCATATGAAATAAAGCACACAATAATACATCAACTGTAGCCACATCCACTGCCCTGGCGATCCTAGCGAGTCACCGTAGGACAAGCCATGCGGTTCTAACGGAGTGGTTAACGTCACACTGTTTATTTTCTTACCTATCGACATAACGCCAGTGGATTTTTGTTTATATTATCCAACATACCAAGTGATTTGTTTTATATTACCAACGGCTATGGTGGGTGGAACTTTGGGTAACAGAATTTTTGGGGAAAACTGGGAAACTAAGATCTTTTGTGAAATGATTGATGTCTGAGTTTGAAGTTTATTCTGTGTCTTCTCATAGTGGTGATAATAGTTCTGATACAGACGATAGTCTGTCCACTCCTGATTTAACTTCTAATTGTGATACTAGTGACGGTGAAGACGAAGCCATGACGGACCATGTTATTGCTCAATTGGCAGAGACCATAACGGCTGGTCTCTCGCTAGCTAATAAAAATAATTTTGCCAAACTCACGAACGTTTCCTATTGTTGTGGTGGTCCAGTGAGCCATTCTGATAAGCCAGAGGTTAAGTGTAATCCTTCTGCAAGGAACTGGATAAAGGATCTAGATTCCAAAACACCTGTCCCGTTAGCATGGAGTGTTCAGGGTAAGCTGGAAGTTGCAAGACTTTACAGCTTAGGTCCTGCAAAGACTATAATTCAAACACTCCTTGATGATTTGGGCACTGTTCCTGAAGGTAAAACAGAATGGGAAGTGTTCAGGGATAAAAAAAATACTTTTTTTCCCCCTGAACGTACCTTAGATCGAGTCATGGGTGATCTGATAAAGGCAACGAAAACTGCCGATAAGACGTATCTAACTTTCTTTTCTCGTTTGAATAAGTTTGCAGCAGAGTTAAAGAAATTGAATTCTGATGCACGAACAGTAAACTCATTAGTGGTGGCTATTTTCCTCAATAGCGCCCCCACTGCTTTCGTCATTCATATTAAAGAGTCGGATCGGGAGGATTCACAGAAAATCTGGAGTAAGTTTTTGAGGTTTCAGGAACGAGATCCGAAATTATCAGCAGCAGAGAAAGAAGGAACTAGTATGGGAGTTAGGCGTTCGGTGTTAACTATAGGTAGGTCCGAGGGTGGTATTCACACTGACGTCCGTAAGCAAACCCAACACAGACAGTATAACACACCCAGTAATGGTAGGCAGGCTGTTAAAATACTTTGTAACAGGTGTGGGAGGATTGGGCATAAAGCGAATCTTTGCCGCATGCCTTCGCACAAAATTGCTGGTTTTAGTAGAGGTCTGAGGAAAGGTCCTGATATAAAATGTTGCCGTTGCAAAGGCATGGCACATTTTGCAAAGAACTGTTCTACACCATGGGAGGCTATTGGTCAAAGGAATGGTGGAATAGCTATTGCTAGACCTTATAGGCAGTATGCAAGACAATCCTATGCTTCATCAGTGGGGTATCAATCAGACCCACTGGAATTGCCATATCGCCCGCAGGATATGAATAGCCCGCACTATGGTGGTTACAGTCAGGCACCCCGTCAGTCACAGTAGTATGCCCCCTGCCAACCCCCACCACACTGTCGCGCGGTCCTAGGAATATGCTGGCGCGCTCGGAGTCAGGTTATGTAAACACTCCTTCCCATGCACATCTTTCGGAGAATTAGAGAAGAAAAAAAATCCAATGTAACTATAAGAGTCCTTAGCTCATCTCGAACAGTAGTTTCTCAATTGATTGCCATTCAAACTAACGTAAATGGAGAGGAGATGGTAGCTATGCTTGATACAGGTGCGACGACTAGTTTAATTTCTGAAGCAAAATTGAAGGAATTATCACATTTAACGCCTTAAGAGCGGGCCCGTCAGTTTTTATCCACTACGCACCCAGCGGGTGGTTTTACCATAAATGGCCTTGTTTCCGTGCTCTTTTTCATGCATAAACAAGAGCCAGAGCGTAATACAATTATGTATCCCTGAAAAGGCATAAATTGAGCTTTCTAATGACATCCGAACCATCCTTCTACGATCACTGGTTGTCTTGCAACGATCGTGCAACCAAAGGGCAAAATTGCTAAAATACGGTAATTTTGTTACATAATTACGTGTGTAGCGAGGGAGTGGTGGTGGATGTGTGTGGAGTAGATGTCAGTAGGCCCACGGCGGCCGTGGCGAGCGGTCATGAGGAAACCTACGCACCTCCCGTCGCTCGTCTCTCTCTCAGAGCCAATATTGCGCCAAAATTGCACACAGACTGAAGTCGGGCCCCGCCACATAGTCCAGATTTTTCTATATGGACTCAAGTCGGGCCCCGCTAAACAAGGGTTACCTGATTTGGTAATAGACACAGCAAAGCCTTTGTATGATGTAAATGGACAGCCCCTTTCTGCAATAGGGTCTGTTAAATTGAGGGTATCTATTGGAGGTTTGGTCATACTTCAGGACTTTACGGTAGTAAAGAACATGTCTATTCCTACAACCATCCTCCTAGGTACTGATTTTCTATGTAGTAATAAAATTTCCTTAACTACAAACCCTCTATCTTTTTGTATCAATGGAGTAGAGGCTAACATTTCTCATTTGGACGAGGAAGCCATACAGTCAGTACACACCCAACCAGGTAGGACAATTAAACTGCTTAAAGTTACTGTAAGGGAGTTGACAAAACTCTGCCCTTGGGAATATGGTTCCGTACTGCTATCATGCGAAAGAGGGAACCAGGGAGAAGAGTTTAATGATACAGTCTATGGAGTTTACACGCAATTTGAAGGGGTGACACAAGCATCTGCATTTTTTCAAGGTATCATTGCATTACCTGAAGGTACATTTGCAGTGAAATTTGCCAATTTCACTCCAGATATAATAGAAATTAAGCCAGGTGATTCATTAGGATATGTAGAAATTTGTGAAAAGGTAGACTTAGATATCTCGGACGAGATATCTCCTACACAGAGAGATAATATCTGTACTTTGACGCCTCACGAACGAAGTGTTGGCTTAGTAAAACACATAGAGGAACATTTTGCACATTTATCAGTGGAACAGAAACAAGCTTTGAAAACCATGGTAAGGGAGTTCTCTGACGTATTTTCTTTGGAAAGTGATCCCCTGACAATCAGTCCGTATTTTTTTCATAATATAGAGACAGTTTCGGACCAGGTTGTTTATAGACGTCCTTATCCTATACCTCATAAATATATTCAGGATGTCAAGGACCAGATTTAAACCTTAATGGAACAAGGAACAGTACGACCATACCGTTCTTCTTTTAATAACCCGGTAGTCCCGGTAGTGAAGAAGGAAGGAGGATTGAGATTGTGCTTGGATTTCCGTAATTTGAACAAGCTAATTAACCCGGCAAGCGCGATAGGCCTCACGGAAGGCTTCCTATAGGGAACGCGATAGGCCTCACGGAAGCAGGACCATAAAAAAAGCTTTCCAAAAAAAAAAAGGGCCTATAAAAAAAAAAAAATTTGTCTCTAGGTGAGATAATTCCCCTCCAGTACTCATCCATGTAAATCTCACCCACCCCCCTCCCCTCCTTCCCCACCTTATTCCCCCCTCCCTCCCCTCCTCAATTATCACCTATTGTCCCTCTTATTATCATCATTTATCGGTTATTTTTCTCTCCCGCGATAATGTAGCACAAGTGGGTTGCAGAAAAGATCGATATGTACCACACACACACCAGCCCAGACCGCCCCGCCGCCCTCAGTTACCTCACAGACAGCGAGAGAGGAGGGTTGACTGCAGCTCTCTCTCGCCTGACATTACGACCGGGTGGCCAATATCTTCGGTTTTCACCACCCAAATGCTTTTCCCACTTATTTTAGCACTCTTGAAGGTTCATATATACATCATATATGTAAAATAAAAGCATACCGAAAACAAATAATGGTCTATATTGTAAATATAACGAATTCTGTCAGAATCCAAGGCTAGAAATACACAAATAACTACCCTAGCTCCTAGGGCTATTTAGCGCTTAACAGGTTAAGTATAATAGATATCCTTTACCTAACATAGACCGTATTCTAGCTCAGCTTGGGGAAAGTCAGTTTTTCACTTGCCTTGACCTCCGCAGGGGTTACCACCAGATTCCCTTGACGGAGGAAAGTAAGCAAAAAACTGCCTTTTCAATCCCAGATGGTTACTATGAATATAATGTGTTGCCTTTTGGATTAAAGGATGCACCCTCTAGTTTTCAAAGGATCATAAATCAGGTGCTGATGGGTTTAGTGGGAAATAAGGCACACTTATATCTAGATGACATAGTTGTACCTTGGAGGACCTGGGAACAACATATAGACAACCTGACCACTGTCCTAGAGAGACTACGAGAGTCCTCTCTCAAGCTAAGGCTAGATAAATGTATTTTTTTCGCTGAGCAAGTACATTATCTAGGTCATGTCGTAGGTACCGACGGAATCAAGCCACAACCTGCAAAAATTCAGGCAATTGTTACGCTGGTCAGCTTGCCAGAATGCACTCGTAACTCGCTAGCGCTCGCCAGGGCAGTGAAATGGGCTACAATAATCGTAGAACGATGTTCTTTCTTTCATAGAGTTCATGTTGTCACAGACAGATCAGTGGTGGTCTTTATTCTTGTCTGTGACACATGGAAGTATTTTATATCATTGATAGAATATAAGATGCATTGTGTGAAGTTTTAAGGAGAAAGAGAGCGATCAGTGAGGTGGTATTATGTGCGTGTGTATGTACGTGTGCCTCCCTCGCTCGGAGGAGTTTCCCACGCTCGTGGTTGGCTGGCAGGCCTGGCGTGTCATATGACGCCTGCTCCTCATGACGTAGTCGTCTGTGATTGGGTGCTGCTGCCTTTGTTAGTGCTGGGGGCTCCTGCCCGCGTTTCTCCTGCAGAGCTTGGCATAGCGTGCTTGGTCCTACATGTCCTTTGCAATCTGTCCCCAATATAACCCCCTATACTACTGTTTCTCTCTCTGAACTTCTTCTTTTCCAATACTTCCTCCCTTTATTCAATTACTTATCCCTTCTGGTTCTGCATACGACTTCCATAGTCGGCCAGTCGTATTACCAGCACCAGTTCTCCATATATGTTTGCACTAGCTTTAGGGATTAGTAGAGTCATAGTCATATGGTAGCCTAGTGTTGGGGGTGCTTCTAATTATTGAGCTGTTCTTTCCTATTATTTAATGCTAGACAGTGGAAGGTATCTTTGGTCGTTGTCTGAGTTATGTATGTGGCAAGTCAGAGCCTGTACAACATCGACGAAGCTAGGTAGCCTGTAACCCTTGTGCATATTTTCCTTTGCGAGTGTAGCAGTATACAGGTGAAGGGCTTTTGCCTACACTTACCTGTATGCTTGCTACCTCATTGTGTTGACCTTTGTGGAGCGCCAGGGTAAGACCAGATACTTGAGATCTGGACTTACCAAGAGAGCCTCCAAGTCACTTAACGTAACACAAGGGAAATCTGTTCAAGGGGAGACAGTAGGCTACGAGCATGCTTGCGCTCTGCCTAGTTTCCTAGTACCTTTTATGTCACTGCTAGACTTTATTAGTGAGAAAGACAGCATTGTGTTTATTAACTTTAATTGTGTATGCTTTAGGAATTATTCATGCCTTGTTTTAGCCCAGGTTGATGCATAGTGCACAACCCAGTTTGGCTGTTCCGTTGGCTAAGGAAGTACTGTTTTGAGTGGCGATTATTAGTGCTGTCACAGAGTTGTTGCACTCCCTTGTTATATATATATATGTATCCTACTTGTTGGTGTATTTAAGATACACGCTTTGGTGTCCTGCCCCTGCATTATTTCTGTTCTATATTAACGAGCATCTTAGAGCATCAGACGTTTTCAGAAGATTCTTTATCTGATTGCTGTAAGACTAGACTTCCAGTGTTTTCATAGATCATTGTAGAGTTTAGTGTTGAGTACAGACTCACACTAAAGTTAACGTAAGCATATACTCCTTTATTAAATCTTGTTATAGTTTATTAAAGCATTGTTATTATTTAAGAGCATTTTATTAACGTAAAGTACTCCTGTTGTGAGTAGGCTTTGCCGTCACCGGAAAGCCTTTGTAGAAGTGCACTAAAACCCAGTTAATTGACACCCCGTTATCCAGTAGATTAAATCTGGAGGGTTTTAAGTGTTTTGTTCAACGGCGTAATAGTTCGAGGGTTTGGAATTAGCTATCGTTGTTGCAGATATAGCCTATCATCTAGTCCATTCTTAAGTGCCCTTGTTTATTTCGTAGTGCCAGTGCCGGTCGTAACAAATGGCGACCTTAGACCATTATATAGTGAACTGAAGATTGCAGTTTTTTTTTTGGAGAAATCTTATTGCCATTTGGGGTTTGAATTTATATCTCGCATTGTTGGCAGCAGACATTGTTTTGAGGATATATAGAACTTGTTGGAGTTATTGGTGACCTAGTATTGCACTCAAGAACATCTTCGAATATTTTTTGGTGAATAAAAGCTACGCGAAAGTTTGGCTACTTTTGTCTTGACTGAGAATTTTTTTGTTGACTCCATCATGTCACTGGACGGGTCTGAGCATAATGAGGGCACAGTGCGGGAGGCAGGCGATGAGGTGGAGAAGGTGGAGTTGTTTAACGGCGTTCGGGTGGTGAACAAAGAGGAGGATGCTCGGAGATTTTTGGAGGAGCCTGTGTCGGCGGACCGGGTGTCGGGGCTGGACCGGTACGGATTGCAGTGTGTAGCCACGGTCTTAGGGTTTCCCGGTACCAGCGGTTTGTCGAGAGGTGAGCTGGTTACCTGTGTGCTCGGTGGGGTGCATGGGGCTTCGGGTGGAGCGGGAGCTGGGGCACCTTCGGCCCAGCCCCCATTCCACTCGACTCCTATCATGATGCCCCCTCGGGCTCCGGAGCCGGGTACGTTCCCGCAGGCCGATGCCCGCTGACGGTTGGGTATGCCTCTAGGTGATTCACAGGGTGGGTCCCCAATAGTAGCACCCACTCCTCAGGGTTTGTCTTCCGAGATGTTGTTTCAGCTCGAGCTCGCCAAACTCCAGCAGCGAAAGCATGAGGCTGAGCTTGAGCAGCGAATGCATGAGGCTGAACAGCGAAAGCATGAGGCTGAGCTTGAGCAGCGAAGGGCTGAGCTCGAGCAGCGGAAGCATGAGGCTGAGCTCAAGTTTGAGTCTGAAAGGTATTGTGCCAATGTTGACCTAGAGAAAACTTGTGTAGAGGTGACGAGGAACCGGGTCATCCAGGGGGGTCGAGCCCATGACCAGTCCCTGTCGCATCTACTTAAGTATGTTCCAGTGTTTGATGAGTTAGGAGTTACAGAATTTGTTCTCCGGTTCGAGAAAAAGTGCCAGGAGCACCATTGGCCCGAGAAGAAGTGGGCAGCCCTTGTTTCTTCACGATTGACGGGGAAAGCACTCAAGGCATACGATGCTTTGCCCCTAGATTCCTGTGTGAATTATGAGTTGTTGAAAGAGGCTGTCCTGAGGGCGTATGAGCTACAGCCAGAGACCTATAGGCTGAAGTTTAGGGCGGTTCCAAAAAGAAAGGAGAGTACTTTCCAGGAACACGCTAGAGAGCTGTCAGACGCACTTGACAATTGGTTGAGGTCTGAGAAGGCAACTACTTTTGATGCAGTAAAACAATTAGTGTTGCTAGAACAATTTTTTAAGTGTACTGGCAGTGACTTGACTCTTAACCTGAAAGAAAAGCAACCAAAAACTCTGCAGAAGGCGGCTGAGCTGGCTGACCTTAGGGTGTCATTGATTCGTGGGTGCGGGTCTGCACAGAGAGCTGAGGCAGGTAACCAGGGGCGTACCACTCCACCCCCCCTAATTAATGACCCAACTAATTATCCATTTAAGAGTACTGTTGCCAATTATGAACCCAAGTCGAAACCCTTCCCGTTAAAGAAAGGCCAGGGCCCTTACTCAC